>JASAOO010003502.1:0-70204 GCA_030849075.1 Zelonia costaricensis
CGGCGGGGGGACGGGTGGGGGTGGGGTGGAGAAGATGGAGCAGGCGGCAAAGGACAGAGGCGTACTGGCGAAGGGTGGGGTGGGGGAGGCCCCAGTGGGAGGGGAACGGAGAAGAGGAGGTGTTGGGGGGTTGGGTTGAAGGGCTGCGGGTGCGGGGGTTCGAAGTGAGGCGAAGGGCAGGAGACGCGGGAACACCGGCGAGAACAACTGCGGGAAAGGAGGTGTTGAGAGAGGAGGGGGGGGGGGGCAGCACCGCGGGAGGAGGGGGCGAGATGACCGCGGGGCGCTAATAAAGCGCAGGACGGGGCTGAGAGGGAGGGAGGCTGGGCACCCTGGTCAATGGGAGTGGGTACCCTCGCACACGGACTAGCGCACCGTCACTTACGTGAACACACGCTACAAACAAACAAACACACACACACACACACACGCAACGGACTCGCTGGAGTGTAGCTGGCAAAGGCAAGCTACGAAAAAGTTCGCCTGGCTTATTCTCCGTTTCCAGAAACCTTCGCGGAGAGGCGAGGTGCAAAAGGCCAACGAGAGAGAGGGGAGACGTCAGCGTGAGGGAGGGGGGGGAGGCCGCGAACAGGCTCGGTGGAAAACAGGAGGGGCCAAGAGATGGGAGAGGCGTTTGGGGGGGGGGGGGGTTGGTGCAGATGAAAGTGCGTGGCTGTGCGTGTGTGTGGGTGGGTGTGTGCACGGAAGTTATGGATGCGTGTGGGTGTGTTTGTGTGTGTATATACGTGAATCCGCATTGGCGCCACGAGCACCCAACGCCACGTGGAACGGAGAGGTACACAGAGAAAACAAAAGCGAAGAGATAGGGAGAGGGAGAGCGGGAGGGCCGTTGAGCGGTGCAAAGGAGTTGAAGAGCGCACGGTGCCACGCCCACGGTGCCGAAGGACACACGGTGTGCGGCGCACAGCAGGGCAAGTTGAGCAGCATCCGCCTTCTAAGGCCGTGGCGGCGTGAAGGTGGGAGGTCCGACGGGGTAGCTACTCGTAAGGGTGGGGGGGGGGGGGATAAGTGCTGGAGAGAGGAGAGAGGAGAGGGGGAGCGGGGGGCCGGCCAAGGTGACCGCGCAGCTGACTCGAACTGCGCTGATGACTCTACTCCACCCACAGACTGCAGCGCAGCTGTGTCCGTCAGCGCGTCACCCGAATTTCTCACGCGATGCACACCGCTCACCCGCGCTTTTCTTTTTCTGTCGTTGCTGCCTGATGCGATATGTGATACTAGGAGAACTTGTCAGGACGCGATCCATCAGGACTTCGCGACCACGCCAAATCGTCCGTGCACACACACACACACACACACCAACACCAAAATGCACCCACTAAAAGTAGCGGTGCGGGCGGAAGCCGGCGGTGTCCACGTCCTGCTGCCACAGCGAACGGGACTTGCGCTTCCACCCAAAGCCCTTCTGATCCAGCCGCTCTTGCATGAGCTGCATGTGCGGGCCACGCACGCCGCTGCTCCGCGTGGCGGCGCTCCAGTTGTGGCCGAGCGGCTTCAACATCTGCAGCGGCATCCACCGTTGCGATGAAGGCCGCGTGGGGGCCGCGCTGCCACCGCTGCCGCGACTCGCGACGGTGCCCGCGGCAGCCGAGTACGGGTGCACCGGGAAGCTCACGTGGGCCGCCGTGTGCGCATTATCGAGAGCTCCGCCCGCACCACGACTCTCCGTGCGGCGGTCCACGGGGCGTGTGAAGATCGACAGCGAGGACGGTGGCGGGTGCGCCGCGGCGCCGTGCAGATGCGCCGTACGCGCCGCTTCCTCCTCCCCCCCTTCCGCCTGCTTTCCCCCGCGTGCGAGCCCCGCTGCGGCTCCATCGTGGCGACGCTCGTGACAAGCGCGATGCACGGCGTCGTACGCACTCCGCGCACTCAGCGGCAGCGGGTGTTCGAGCGGCACCCCCACCTTGGCGCACCGCTGCACGTCCCGCAGACGTTGCAGACAGTCCTCTGTGCGGATGCGCACCGCCTCCGTGCGGACCCGCAGGCCGATGTTCACAGGGAAAAGTCGCATCGCGAGCACGTTGTTGGTGTCGTGGGTGGAGTACGGGAGGGAGGAGTTGTGGTGCCGCTCGGGGTGGTGGTGCTCGGTGTAGTAGGTGCCCATGTTGAAGCCGTCGCTGCTGTCCGCCGTCGATGCCGCCGCATCCGGCGTGTTCACGTCCGCCCCGACGTGCCGCTGGATCGCCATGTTGATGTTGTTGTACGCATGCAGGTCGCGTGGCAGCTGCATCTCGAGCCCAAGGTCGTGTCGCTCATGGTCTAGCGAGGGCGGCGGCAGGTTCTCGCTCTGCACCTTGTGCAGCGGAAAGGGCGGCTGCACCAAGTGTTGCACCCGCGCCCCGCCGTAGAGCATTTCCGCGGCTGCTGCACGGCGCACGGCGTAGGGCAGAAGCGGCTTCACGGCTTGCGAGGGCGTGGTCGCCGCCGCAGCCGACGGCTTCATCGGTTTCTTCGCCTTCGCCGCCGCCGCGGCCACCGTGGGTAGGCTGCGCTTCAGCATGGTTGCCCGCTGTGCGCAGCAACAACAACACAAGCAGCGAAAAAAAAAAAACAAAGAGGAGGAAGCACGATCAGGACGGGGTGTGTGCGTGTGTGTGTGGTCGTGGTGTGCGCCCTGCTCCGTCTCTCTCTCGTTCTCTCTCACTCGCACGGGGATGTGGGAGGGCGATGCGAGGCCGGGCGAGGAGAGGGGGACCGGGCGTTCGAGCTTGCCCATCGGAGTGGGTCATCAGTCGACAAGGCGGAAAAGAGAAACGCGCGATACGAGGACAGAGGGATTCAACAGAAGAAAACGGGGGAAAACGGACGGACGGAGGCGGGAGCAAGAGACGGGGGGGGGGAGGGGAGCCTGTGACGAGCTTAGCTCGAGGTCGGCCGCCGTTTCAAGTTCGCCGCGCCCCCCTGCCTCGCATATCGCTGGCAGTGCTGCACACTGCGAGTGTGAGGCGCCGCGTGTTCCTCGCTCACGAGAACACCTTGTGCTTTCATTTCTCCGTGTGTCCGTCCTCGTTGGCCGCGGCAAGCGTGCAGGCTGAGCTCTGACAGTGGCAGAAGGAAGAGAACCGCGTTGCACATACTCGATGCACGCCTCCCCCACCCCCTCCCTCCTCTTCCCTCCCCACACGGGCCACCACACACCGCCGTGCACGGTTCCATTTGAGTTCTGTGTGCTCTTGGCATCTTAGAGAGAGAGACGTCACCGGCGACGTCGACACGCGTGTGCCGAGAGCAACGACTTGAGAAAAGAAGAGAAGGCAAGGCACGGAAGAACCTCCTCCTCCTCCTCCCCCCCATCGACGAGACCTACACACCAACGACTGCGACAACAAGATGGGACCTTCAAAGCTATCACGCCTACACACACAGATTCCACATCGGTCAACAGCGCGACCGCCCAACCAGAAAAAAAAAAACAAAGGCGCATGTCTCGACAAGCAAAGAAGGGGGAGACCGAGTTCAGGGTGCCAGACGCACATGTAACTCGGCAACCGTGCTTCTCTCAGCTGAGTTGCTCACGCCCACTCCATCGACATCGGCACCCTGCCCCACCAAACTTCTCCCCCACCTCACCCCCTCACGCACTCAACAACAGCAACGGCATCCTCCTCGCACTTAGACCTTCCACAGACGACCGAGGAAGACGAAGGTGGCGAGCGTGTCGCGCGGTGCTATCCACAACGCGTGAGCCGCCGCCGCTTCCTCCACGTCTGTCGCCGCCTGAATTGCCTGCAACTCCTCCAGCACCTCTCCCACTGGACTCTGCCACGACTTCATGCTGTGCAGCTCGGACTGCGGCTGGTGCGGCGCGGCGCCCATCGCGTCGGCCGCATCCTTCGGCGAGGCTGTCGTCCGCGCAGACGCCACGCCGTGGTCGTGTGTTGCCAGGACGGCCGCGGAGGAAGCTGCAGCACTAGCGGATATGTGCGAGGCGGACAGACCATTCGCAGAGCGGCGCCGCTCCACGCTCCCGGCAGCGGACGGCTGCCCAGACGCGGCGGTGAACTCCTCCAGGCGACCTTGCGACGCACGCGACTGGTGCAGAGAGGCGGATGTGACGCTGTCGCCGCGCCGCTGGGCGGAGGTCCGCGCTGAGAAGGGAGCGAGGTGGGTCGACGTGTTTGTCGCTGTGGTGGCCTTGCTGGCGCCGAACCGCCCCGTTCCCTTCTTGGATCGAGACACGGCCTTGTCCTTGCCGTAGGGTGGCGCGTCCGTTGCGCCAAAGGCGGCGGGTGCGAGCGAGGACGGCGTTTGTGGGGAGTACTCGAGCAGCTGCTGCTGCTGAAGTCGTAGCTGTTGCTGGCGCTGCGCGAGGAAGCGCCGCACCGTGTTGCTCCACATCGCATGCGCCTGTTGCTCCGCCGCGGCCGCCGCGTGGTCGGTGCCGGCGGCACACGCCTGCGAGGCTGGGCAGCACAGCACGGCGCGCATCGGGGCCTCACTAAGCGCGACGCAGCCGACCACAATGCAGCGCGCCGACTTCGTGAGCGCCTCACGCAGCAGCGTCGTGAGCGTGTGCGCGCGAAAGGGAACACGGTCACTGCTGGAGGTCGATGAGGGCCTGGCCAGCGGGTGACCGTAGAGCGCGGTCGTGACGCTGCGCAGGGCAGAGAGACTCTTGCGCGTCGCGCTGTCCTCGCGCTGCCGTTCCGTCTCTGGCTCGTCTGTCGCGAGCGCCTCGCGCGGCCGCGGCGCACTGGCGAGGTCCACAAAAACGAGCCGGCTCGTTACTGTCTTCACGGTGCGCAGGCCCAAATACGCGGCCTGCTCCCGCTCCTCCGCCGCCTCCAGCCCTGCTGCGGTCGCGGCGGTGGCATCGTTCGTTGTCAGCACCACGCGATCGTCCTCCAGTGCGTGCTCGCTCTCCGTCGTGGCTGCAGCCGCCGCCTCTGCTGCTGCTGCTGCTGCTGCTGCCTCAGCCTCAGCCTGCGCGGCTGCACGCGCCTGGGCGGCCGCCTCCTGTGCTGCCGCCTCCTTCTCCGCACACGTCAGAGCCTCGTCGGCGCGCTTCTTCAATGTCGGCCGCGCGCGGGCGGAGGTGGTTGGCAGCAACTTGCTTGGCGGCGCACCGGCCCAGAACGAGGAGCCGCGCCGCGAAGAGCTCAGGCGGGCACTCACCGGCGTGCGCGGCTGCGACGCTGGCGTTCGCGCCGGCGCGCTGGTCGTTGGCGTCGAGCTCGAGGGCGACCCCACGGTGTCGCCGAGCTGCGACTGCCTCTTCTTGTGTGTGGCCGCCACCTTCACCGTCTTGGTCGCTGCAGCAGCAGGGTCGGCCAAGCGCCACACCTGCTGCTTCAGCGTCAGCGTAAAGACAACGTGCGAGCCGCGCACCTCGCGGTTGGCCAGCCCACTGCGCACGATCGCCAGGCCATCGTCCAGCGTGCGAAACGCGAGGGACACCGCACCCACCACCTTCACCGTGCCGTCCTTCCGCGTCTTGAGCGTGCAGGCAGGTGAGACGGACACGTACTCGGGGCGCTCCGGCGACGGTGACGGCTTCGCGCCAGAGGCGGCCGCGGCGGTGGCGCCGGCGTGGGAGCGCGGCGACGTCGTCAGGCCCGCGCGCGGCCGCGCCGCTGCTGTCGCCGAGGCCGATGCGCCTCGCACCGTCGTGGCTGCGGCACCCGACGCGGCGCGGCTACCGACCGGCGCGCCGTGCACCGTCGACGTCGCTGCTGCTGCAGCCGCCCCACCTTCCTGCAGCACCGTCCGCTTCGGTGCCAGCAGGTCGCGCACCTCCACGCCGTAAACCTCCACCATGGTGCACTGGAGCTCGTACATGGGCGCCTCCGCTAGCGCCTGCAAGGCCGCCGCGCGTCCCGTGGCGGCACCGGCTTTACGTGTGCGCGCCTGGCCGGCATGGAAGGCGGCGTCGTGGCGGGAGGCGTAGAGGCTGCGCAGGAGCAGCTCCTCCCCGGCGGCCTTGTCGTGCAGCTCCGTCAGCAGCGCCCGCAGTGCGCGGGGCACGAGACCGGCGGCGTCTGGCAGGACCTCATCCTCCAGCTCTTCGGCCCCCGGTGCCCGCGAGGCGCCTCCTGCCGCGTGCTGCCGCCCACCGGCCCCGCAGTTGCCGAAGACCGTGTGCGTCTTGCCGCTACTCGCGGGCCCGTAGGCAAGCACAGTGCCCGACTCACCAACGCGCACCATGCGCTCCACCAGCGGACGCACCGTGTCCTCGAACAGGGCTCGCTGCTGCGCCGCCGCGGCGAGACGGGTGGTGGTCGAGGCGCAGTGATACGTCGGTGCGCCACCGCCTGCGCCACTGGAGGCCGCCGCGTGCGTGACCGCCGTGGCGACGCACTGCGGTACGGGTGGACCCACCACAGCAACGCCGCGCAACGCGGCAGCTTCCCGCACCTCCGCGCCGCTCGCGAGGTCACCGCCGCACCCACTCGCGGCGGCCGCGGCTGGGCTCCACACGACCAGGCGGGAGCGGGCAGCGTCGCACTGCAGCAGCACATCGCCGCGGTTGTCCTTGTCGTCTCCAGCGGTGTCCTCATGCTCCTCCTTGTTCAGCGCAGAGTCGAAGGAGCGCGGGGAGCTGAGCGCCGAACTCGCGTCGGACGTGGCCCCATCGGCGTCGCCCTCCGCCGCCTTCACCGAGGCCTGCAGGCGCCGCAGCTTCTCCACCACCGCCGCGTCGGCCTCCACGGCGCGTGCGTCGCGGTGGGGATGGTGCGGGTGGCGCGCGGTCTCGTCGCCGCCGCTGTTCGCCCGTGCGGAGGCCGAGGTGTGGGCGGTCAGTCGTGCGGGCCGCACGCGCACCAGCACGCAAAGGCGGTTCGAGCCGCTGCTGTTGCGGCCGGTGTGCACGGCCATGATGCTACTGGAGCTCTGCAGCGACGCTTTGTTCGCGACGCGCAGCTGCCGCATGAGCAGCGCGTTCTCGCGGCGCAGCAGGCGGTTGTGGTGGAGGAAACCCATCTGCGTTACCACATTGCGCAGCTCGGCCGCTGTCAGCTCCGCGAAGTGGGCAATGACTGGGGGCGGCGGTGGCGGCGGTGCCGCCTCGGCACTTGCGCTCCCGGGAGCCGAAGGGTTCCGCAGCTGCACGTCCTCGGCATCACCGCTGAGAGACGGGAAGGATGCCGCCGTCGGCGCTGCTTCACCATCATGAGTTCCCTCGCCCTGCACAGCAGCAGCCGGTGCTTCCGCGTCAGCCTCGCCCTTCTCCTTCTCTGCCTCCTCTTCTGCCGGCTGCGGCTGCGGCGGCGCCGCGACAGCCTCGGGCTCGGGCGCGCTCGTCTCCGTCTGCGCCGGCGCTCCGCTTGCAGCCGCATCGGAGGCGTCGGCGTAGACAGCGGTGTGCATGCTGGTCTCTGTGTGGAGCGCCCCCAGTGGCACCGGTTTCTCGTGCGCGGCGCTGTCTGCACTCAACACTGGCGGCTGCGTCCATGTCTCTGTGACGGCGCCGAGCTGCTGCAGGGAGTTCGAGTGCGCCTCCTGCACGACGCGCAGGTTCATCTGCGAGTCGCGCAGCGCCCCGCGCAGGGCGGCGATGCGGGAGGCGTCCGTGTGCGACTGCGCCAGCAGCCGCTGCACTTCTTCGTTGAGTTGCTGCACCATGTCAGCAAGCCGCAGCTCGCGCTCCGTCAGCACCGGCGGGGGCTGCGGAACATCCGCTTCCGCCCCCGCCTCCCCCTCCGCTGCGGGCAGGTCCAGCTCCGCCGCAACCGCTTCGGTTGCATCGCATGGCTCGGGCAGCAGACCGGACGACAGTGCAGGTTCGGGCGCGGTGTCTGCGGTGATCATCGCCCTCGAAGACTTGCGCTGCTCAGAGTGTGCGGCCTTCGCGGCGGCCTCGGCCTCCTCCATGACCTGCACCTCCGTCGACAGCCGCACCGACTTCTTTTTCTTCTGGCTAGACGTCTTCTTCTTCTTGCTCTTGCTCGCCTTCTTCGTGCCGGCGCGCTCCTGCGACGCGGCTGGGGTGGGGCCGAGCGGCGCGTCATTCGGGGTCGGTGTGACAACGTATGGCTTTGCCGTCGCACGGCGGCCAGCGACGAGGACCTGCTCCAGCGCCACCCCACTCGACCGTGCCGCGGCAGGCGCGGCCCCGACCTTCGATTGTTGCTGCTGCAGCTTGGCCTGCTGCAGCTGCGCTTCGCGGCGCCGCGAGCGGTTCATGAACTGCTCGTAGTGACTGCGCGCCGTCAGCGAAGCCGATCCCGCCGCGGCCAGCGCTCCGCGGGCTGTTGGGGACGCTGCTGCGGCTGCGGCTGCGGCTGCGGCTGCGGCTGCGGTTGCCGGGTGGCCCGTGCGGGAGGCGCCGATGTAGCTGCTGCGTCGGTCGTGCGTGGCCATGGTGTGAAACGAGATGTCGTCCGAGTAGCCCTCCGTGGTCGTGTCCGCGAAGAACTCGATGGAGCGGACCGACTGCGGCGCAAAGGGGGCGAGCAGCGCGTGCGACGTGCCTGTCGTTCCCATGGGGAAGCTGACGGTGCCCGAGTCCGAGTCGGACTCGAACACTGCCGATGACAGCGTGGACGATGAAGAGCTGTCGTCGTCGCTGTTGTCCACGAACGAGATGCTGCCACTGCTGCTCGAGTTGCCATCGGCTTGGAAGGCGCGGTGGCCCAGCGGATGGGCCCGCTGCGTTGCGGTCGGCATGGCGTGCGGCTGACGCGGCTGCGGTTGCGGCTCCGTGCGGGCCGGCTGCGGAGGTGCAACCGGGTCGTCGTGGGCAGAGGGGTCGGCGCGGGCTGCGCCAGCAGCTTGCCGTGTCACTTCCAGTGTGCCACCACCTGCGATGTTCAGCTTTGCGAGGGGCACTGCCGTGGCGCGCAGAACTTCTCCGCTGGGGCTGACGAGATGGAAGCTACCCTGCGACAGCGCTGCTGCGGTGGGTGCCGTACCGGCCCCTTGCGTGGGTCCGGCCATGGAGGCTGCCAAGTACTCGTACGAGAAGGGCGCCGCTGCTCCACCGCTTTGCGGCGTAATAGAGCGGGCAACCTTCTTGGGCACCCCCGCCACGGCGCGCCGAGGGGCCCCGGCGGCAACCCGCGCCGCCTGCTGATCCTGCGCGGCACCCGCCACCATCTGCACAAGATCGGCGACGGTGAGCAGCTCCAGACCCGCAGCGTCCAGCAGAAAGTTGTAACGGTCACGCGCCGCCTCGTCCACGACGACGAGGTTGACCTTCCGTGCGTAGGCCATTTTGAAAAGAGAGCTGTGGAGGAAAAGGTGGCCGTCACGCGGTGAGCAGCGAGGTGGTAGCGGCGAAGACGTGGGGGGGGGGTGGGTGGGTGGAGGGAGGAATGGGGCGAGGGCGAACACCAGCAGCGCTAGAGCCGAAGCTTGAACGGGGATGTGGCGTGCACGTCAGGCAGCGGGCCTGACGGACTCGCAGGGCAACGTTGAAGGGAGCGGGGGGGGTTGGCGGGGCTAACCGATTGGTCGCTCTTCACACAAGCAAGAGAAGACACACACACACAGAGAGCCGTGAAGGAGAAGAAGAAACACCGAGAGTGGAGCCTCACACGGTGGTACAGGGAGCAGAGGGAAGACTCACGAGACGATACGAGACGACGTCCCAAAGGTGCGGCAGGGAGAAGGCGATGGAGACGAGCTGAGCGGGAGCAGCAGACAGGGGTAGCTGAGAAGGCGTCTAAACAGCGCAACAGGGTGTGCACCCTCTCGGAGACAGAGAAAACACGCGTGTGTCAGTGCGTCGAGCCGGCGTACGCCCGAAAAACACGAGAAAAAACAAAGAAGCGCAGTTAGATCGCAGAAGCACCAAACACACACACACAAGGCGAGGCCACAAGCTTTAAAAAACAGAAAGGGAAATCGATAAGAGTGTGATAGGCGAGGGGTGGAGGTAATGAGCTCTCTCGGACAGAGGCAGAGAGCCAACGCGAGTGGACGGGGGGGGGTAGAGCTACGGTGTACGCGGAGCAGCACCGCGCAGCCCGATCAATACACGGGGTGCCCTGAACGAGGTCGAGGCTGCTGTTGTGGACGGTGTCGGCGATGTACCCAGAGCGTGAACAGGGAAGCTCGGCCAACGTGCACGAAAGGAAGGGAGAGAAACGCGGGCGGTTCCTTTCTACTTTCTTTTGGCAATGATGGAAGCGGCTTGCCGTCGGGCCGCGCAGTGAACGGCAGTGGGTGCTGCGATCGAGGGGCAACGGCAACACTGGAGAGAAGAAGAGGAAGAAGAAGAGAGAAGCTATGCGGCGAAGGCCTGCACGGGACGCACACGGAAACGACCACCAAGGCGTACAGAAGTGAAGAGGAGAAGATAGAGAGAGTGCGCCCAGCCAGAACCTTTTCGTGGAAGGTGAAGAGAAAGAGACACAAAGGCAGACACACACACACACGCACTCTCCACTCACACACAGACTCACGCGTACACTCACGGGCTTTCTGGGGTGAAGATCACAGGAAGGCTCTGAAGCGTGTTGTCCCCCCGGGCGGGTGGCAGGCCGGCGCGGCCCCTGCTGAAGCACGAGAAGAAAAGAAACCGCGAAGCGGAGGAGGGCTGTGAAAAGGCAACTGTTTGAAGGGGGGCGGTCAGCAGCGTGCGACGGTGTATCTGAGCTGGTGCGGAGGCGCGTGTCTCGCGGGTGCTTCCGACTTCGCTCTGGCACGTCCAGGAGGAAAACTGTTGACCCTCCACACACACACACGCGCGCGTACCCACAACACACACAACCCAAGATGAGCTGGCGAGAAGCAGTAGGCGAGGAAGTGCAAGGAAGTGGCCAATGTGTAGCAAAATAGAAACGAAACTGCAGATGGGGGCTGCAGATGCTGCTGCAGCGACGGTGGCGTCCGATTGTGCTCGTACCTTGTCGTTTTCTTTCTTCTCGTGGTCCAGTCTCCTGCTCGACTGCAGAGGGCGACGTCGATGCCGAGGGTGAGTCACCAAGCGGAAGAAAGGGGTGGGCGGCTGGCCGGAGCGCTGTTGGTGAGGCTGACAGATCGGCGGCCGACGGGGGGAGTGGAGAAGGGGAGGGCAGGATGCGGATGGGTATCGGCAGTTCACAGTTCAAGTCCGACTGCGTCGGCGGTGTGTCGGCGCAGAGACAGGAGAAAAGGGAAAGAAAGGAGTAGCCGTTCAACGATGAAGAGAAACGAAGAAAAACAGGAGAAAACACGTCCCACACGGACCACAAGACTTCGGCCAAGCCCTGGTGCCCCCCCCCCTTGCCCCTTCTCCTGATTTTTTTTTTTGCTTCTCCCTCTTCACAGAGCACACCACAGCACACTCTGGGTCGCACGGACACGTACGACCGGAGAGAGAGAGAGGTGAGGCTTGATGCGACGCCGCGACAAGAGCCAACACAGGCGTTGCCGCAGCGCGAGTGCAAGCTCGACTACCGTCTGTGTGTGCAGAGGCTCGTCTACACTCGCGCGCCGCCGTTCACGTCTACGTGGCGGTGCCCTCGCACCTCTCCAGCTGACCACGAGAAGCTAGCAAGCTGTCGGGAAAGGAAAGAAGAACAACAACACGAAGGGAGTTGAAGACACGCAGGAGTTCGCGGCGGAGGATGAACAGGTGGACCTGACAGAGAAAAAAAAAGGGAAAAAGGGAGAAACACACGACGCAGGGAGATGACACCGCAGCCAAATCAAACAAATCAACAGTCGATGAAGATGTGCGGAACAGAAGGAAAAAAAAAAGGGCGACCAACGAGCAGGAGAGTCGCCCACCTGCCCACGCACGTCCGTCTCGTCACGACGCCAGGACACGGAGGCAGCCCGCTGCTCAGGACAAGCAAAACGGCGAAACGACGCAGGCAAACAACGAAACAGGGAAAATATGCAGAAGAGGGGCGGGGGATGGGGGGTGGGTGGATGCAGGGGAGGGAGGACGGGCACGCTGGAATCGATGCGACAAGAAGGGGGCGTCGTGTTCACCTGGCACGCGTTCCGGTGTGGGGTAAGTCAAGCACAACCCGTCTCCGAAGCGAAGCTACAGGCAAGCTCACGCAACACACTCACACAAGCACACACTGGCACACCTCGGCCCTGAGGGGGTGAGGGGGGGGGGGAGCGGAGGACGGCCAGTTGAAGCAGACAGCAGCAGCCGAGAAGATGTCGAAGAGGCACTCGCACAGCAGCGGCAGCAGCGAATGTGCACGACGGGACAAGTCAATCGCAGCAGTCCGGCGACACACGGACGCGCCAAAACACAAGGAGGATCCGAGGAAGGGGGAAGGGAAGAGGTACTGAAGGAGAGAAAGAAGTGAAGAGGCGGGGTGGGGGTGGGGGGCTGAGGTGTCAAGTTGGAGTGGGCGGGCTGCGTAGAAGCACACACATACACACGCGCCCCCAGGGAAACACGGATTTACGGCTGGTGCGGGGAGAGCGCCGCGCAAGTGGAAGGGCACAGGGAAAGGGAGGCCGTTCGAGGACAGTGTGCTCGACTCACCAAACGCGATGCACGCCAGAATTGTTTGTGCGGGTGTGTAGGTGTGGGAACGCGGGTGCGTTTAACTGATTTTTTTTTTTTGTGTGCGCGGGCGTGAGTGAGCGTGTCGTGTTCCGATAAAGGTGTATGAAGCCAAGGCCGTGTATGTGTGTGTGTGTCTGCGGGGAAGACAAAGAGGCAAGTACTGCGCAGTCGCGTAGAGGTGGCGTGCACCCTCTCGCAAGGTGGGAGGGGGGGGGCGGACGAGGTGGAGTAGAGGGAGGGAGGGAGGGAGGCGAGGAGCAGGGGGATGCGTGTGTGTGTGTGTGTTCGTTGGTGATGCAGCATAGATGGCAGGAGATGGGAGAGGTGCAAGGCGACTCAAGGCTGATACGTTGCGCGTCGTCGGGCAGTGCTTCCTCCGCCGCTCGTCGTAGCGCATATGGCGGTCACGGCGTGGCACTCTCAACCAAGACGACGCACGCACGCCGTTTTCTTTTTTCGGTGTCCAGAGTTCCGCGCAGCGCCGCCACGAGAGAGTTGGCGATGAGTGCTCGACCATTCGTTTCTGTGAGAACACACACACACACACACACACATACACACGCGACTACAGGACACCCATGCAGACACGCACACAGTCTCCAATCGGCAACACCAGGCACTGCCGTGCAACGTCAAGCACGAGGTACAGTGCCTTTTGCTGCACTCACTTGGGCACGCTCCAGCGCACCTGATCAGCCGAGGTCGGGGACGGGCCGCACTGCTGCTTGTAGTAGTGCTTAATCTCGGCGTGCTCAGGCCGCTTGCGGCGCTCCTGCCACGCCGCCCCATACACGTGGGACCGACCTTCCTCGTCTACGCTGTTGTTGCTGCTGTCCTCTGCCCACGTGCTGCGCGTGTCGCGGCCGGCCCCGTGCCGCGCCGAGGACCGCCAGCGCCCATCGCTATTGCCCCCGTCTGCACCACCGCCGCCGCCACGCATGAAGGCCATGTCAGGCCGGTTGTAGACACGGTGCGCAATGCCGCGATACCGCTCCGCATCCGCGCGGAGCTTCTTGATGGCGCGCTGCGCGCCGAACACGACGGACGGCGTCGGGCTCAGCGCGGCTGAGACGCGGCGCTGCGCCTCCATCTTCTGCACGTGCGCCTCGTAGTCCCTCGCCAGCGCGTCGGCGCACTGGGCACAGGTCGTCGCTGTGAAGTACAGCATCGACGACTTCGGATTCTGTGCCAGCGCCTTGGTGTGGGTATAGTTGGCGATGTCGCGTGCGCTGATGAAGTCGCCGCGTTGGTAGTGGCTCAGCGCGAGGTTGACAAGGTTGTGGAGATAGGCGGTGGTGCCCTTGCGGTTGTCGCACGCGAGGCGTTCGAGCTCCTCCTCCACGCGCCGCTGCGTCGCCTCCGGGTCATCCAGATTCATGAAGAAGTGATAACTCTTCCGCCGGCGAGCTACACAGAGAGCCGACAGTGTGGTGCTGGCCGTGGCGAGAGCCGCAGCGGCGGCGGCGGAGACGGCGACGCGGGTGTTGGTGTAGGTGGAGAGGGGGGAGGAAGAGGGCACCGAGCTTGCCATGACGCGACACGCTACCCACGCCATGGGGCCACCAGCGCTCTGACCTCGAATCGAAGGGCCGCTGCGGCAGAGCATCTTTGAGGGGGCACCGCAGGAGGAGACGCCGCGGTGCGTGGCGTTGCCGCGAGGAAGTGCGGCGGAGAGGCAAGTCGAAATTAAGGGAGGGAGGGAGGGAGAGCGGCGGCGGCGATTGGAAGAGAATACATGCGTGTCTGTGAGGGTTGGAGAGGGCCCCTCTGCCAGCGCCGCTGAAAGGGCACACCTTGTTGTGTTGTGTTGTGTTTTTTTACGCGCCGAATCACGGAGCTCTGTCACACGCAACGCCAGCCTGATGCGTGTCCTCCCACGGTGGATGCGTGCGCCGCCTCGCCGAGAAGTCCTCGGGCGCCGCCGCACGCGGGGACAAGGTTCTTTCCTGCGCGTAGTGGCGCCTCGCTCACATCCTGCGAGGTGAGCTTCAGCAGAGAACTCCACAGCCGCAGCTGCACTGCCGTGTCCCCTCCGTTTTCCTTGTGTGACCCACTTGCGTGCCATCGCCTTCTTATGGCGTTTACGTTAACCGGTGATGAGAGGGAAAAGAAAACAAGGCAATTACGGGGGAAGAGGAGGAGGGAAGAGATGACCAGTACCCGTCACACACAGCACAGACATAGCATCAACATCAGCTGTGCAGAAGCCAAGAGCGGCACACACGCACGCGACGCTGACAAGCACAGGCGCACACACGGGCATGCGCACAAAGATGGTAAGCAGTTCAGACAGCGAAAACGTCAACTTGACAGGCGCAGACGCACGCGCGCTTGTACGACACCTGGAGCACCCGTCACTACTGCGGTGCGCCGTACGCCTCGGGCAGCCGCTCGATCGTGTAGCGGTGCTTGGCGATGTACATGATGGGCACGCCGGGCACCTTGCGCAACCGCCGCTTCAGTTCCTGATCGCAGGTGGCTACAATGTAGATGGGGTGCTGCGTGACGGTGCGCACGACGCAGTCATCCGCGTACTTGCTGTCGCACGTCAGTCGCTCGAACCGCTTGTCACGCGCCAGCTTGAGGGCGATACGGAACTTCTTGCCCAGCTTCTCCAGCTCCGCGAAGACGCAGTCGCAGATGCACGGGATGACCTTGGCGAGCAGGCAGTCCATCAGACCCTGCACAATGTCGATCTTGTTCTGCATGGAGAAGTTGATGAAGTTTGTGTCGAGCCAGATCCGGTACGGCGGGCCGAGCGCGGTGTTGTAGGACAGGAAGTGCGAGGTCTGCGTGGGTGCCGCCTGCGTCACCAGCGCCTTGCGGAAGAGCACAGCTGCGTAGTCCTTCGTCGCCTGCTTCGTCGTATTCGATTCCGGTGTCTCGTGGTGGCTCTCAGCTTCACGTTTCTTCTTCATCGCCAGCGACTTCTCCTTCATGAGAATCTTCTTGATGGCGTGGTCCGCCTGCTTTTTGACTTTGCCCATTGTGGCGGCGTGCCGAGGCGTTCGCGGTGGTGCTAGTCTGTGAAAGGGAGCTAGAGAGGGGCGCGGGAAGTGTGTAGTTGGAAGTCCGTGTTGCACCAGGCGACACAGACCTACACCGATGTGCGTGTGTGTGTGCCCGCGCGTCGAGGAGGGAGGCGCGAGGTTGAGAATGGCACAGGAGGACGAAGGCAGGAAAGGGGAACAGGCACAGTTGACATGCATCGCTCTTTAGGTGGAGGCAACATGGCATAAACAGGAGGAACGGCGCAGAGAGCTAACACGTGATGTTCGTGCTGGTGGTACGGCGGTGTGCAAGTGTGTGTGTGTCTACGCTCTTCCCTCCTCCTTCTCATCCAACTTGCTTGTTCAAACCTGGTCGGTGCACAGCACGGCTCTGTGGAGCCCTGGAAGCCTGAAGGGCGAGGGGGATCTTCGCCTTTAACGACGTGTAGCAGACAAGGCACAACCACACATAACACACGCACACACACACGCAGTCGCTCACACAACGGCGGTCTTCAAGTGCGCCAAGATGACAGACGCGCCACTCTCTTCGTACGCACTGCGCGATAGCCACAGCTCCGGCTGATCCTGCGTGAGCTCTGCCATGAGGGCGCCGCCTATGTACACTGCGTACTGCCGCCGCGGTGCGGCTTTCACCTTGATGGGACAGCGCGACATGCGATTGACGTCACCCTTCGCCTTCTCGGTCAAGTACCGCCCCCGCATCTCGCGGTCGAGGCGATCGGCGAAGCCCGGCAGCAGCGTCGTGCCGCCTGAGAGAGTAATGTTCCCGTACAGCGCCGCGCGCACGTCGATGTCGGAGGCCTCCATCGCCTGCCACAGCGCGTCCGCCACACCGCCGCCCTCGCCGTCCATCTCGTCATGCTGCGGATGGAAGAGCACCTCCGGTGCGGTGAAGCGCTCCTGCCCCAGTCGCAGCGTCGTGCCGTCCGGCAGCACGCACGTGCGCTGCAACGCGTTCGTTTCACGCGCAAGGCGCACCTCTGAACTCCCGATTTCGGGCTTGTTGACTGGCGCATCGCGACCGACGGCATCACGCGCCACGTAGCAGTGCCGCTCCTTGACGCGGCGCAGCACCTCCACGTCCCCCCGCAGTCGCAGCGGCACCGTGCCAAGAAACAGGCTCCGCTGTCCCTGCGATGCGTGCTGCTCCGGATGCCCTCCTTGCTCGTCCAGGAGCTGCCCGAGCCGCTCCGACACGGCGCGTCCGGCGACGCCGGTGCGGCGCTGCGCCTGCGTCAGCACGCAGCCGTCCACGATGGGCGTGCAGTGACAGAGGCCCTCGCCGCACTCGACTACCACCCCACTCTCCGCGCCGTTCGCGAACAGGGCGAGGACGCCTTGCGGCGCCGCTTGCAGGTGGGCGAGGGCGTATGACTCGAAGAAGCACTCCAGCACGTCGCAGCGCTGGCGCAGCGAGAGGGTCGGCGGCTCACAAAGCAGCAGACGCCGGCCCTGCAGCCACGCCGCCCCGTCGCCCTCGTCTGTCGCCGCCCGAGTCACACAGCCGGCAGCATCCAGACTACTGTGACCACCGAGCTGGCGGCGCAGGAGGGAGGGAAGCTGCGCCCCCAACACGTGGTCCCACAACTGCTGCATCGCGGGCATGTTCTGAACAACGCCGTTGCGCATCGGGTACGTCAGCTGCACCGCGTCCCCGTGTACAGCGGCAAGATCGTCGCCGCAGAGCACGTCCCGCTGAAGGAGCTGAGCCGCTCCCGCCCCGGTAACGGCATCCGTGGAAGAAGTGAAGCCCGCACTGGTGTCGCACAGCGGCGCGTACGGCGAGGTGCAAGTGCACAGACCACCTCGCGACCCTTCGTGTGTGTAGGCAGGGCTGGAGAAGGCCCTCGATGCGGTAGTGGCGGCAGTGCATGCGTTGGGGTAACCTACGACGGTGGGGCACACGAGCAGCGGTAGCGGCGATACCCCCGCGCACCCACACTTGACGGTGCTCGTGCCGTTATCGAGAACGAGGGGTGGCGCCGCCGTCATGTTGCCGGCAGCTGCGGATGGCAGTATCAGAGTGCAATTCAGGAGAGAGAAAAGAAAAGCGGATCAGAGGGGTGGAGAGGGAGGGAGACGTGGAGGCAGAATGGGAGCACTGAGGACTGAGTCGTGGGGGTGCGTGAAGCATCGCGTGATGGCCCCTGCTCGTCGTCTGTGTCTGCTTTGTGTGGGCGTGACCTACACACATTCCACAGCGGACGCGCGGACAGGCATCTTCAAGTCCAACCAAGTGTCACCTGCAGGCAAGTGGTGCTTCAGCGCCGATGTGGACGGGCGTGGGGGGCCATGCCTGGGCACCTTGACACCCTCCGAAGCGGTGCAGAGCACCGAGGCGCATCCCTCGGCGAGGCACATCGTCACAGAGCCTTTCACAGCACCCCAAGTCTGCTTGTCATGAGAAGACGTGACGATGACGTCTAGCCTGTTGGCGTTGTTGTTGTTGTTGTGGAGCGTGTGTATGTGTGTGTGTGTGAGAGTGGGAGAAGGTCTTGGAGAACCACAGCAAGAATGAAGAATGCGCAGCGCGACCACGCCTGTGCATGTGCGACGGCGAAGGAGCGGCGGGGCCGGAGGCGGTGGCGGTGGCGGCGAAGCGGCGTCGGCCACACGCGCACAGCGACACGAGCGCACACAAACACACACGCACACAAACACAAATACGCGCACCCTCACGTTTCCTTCTCTTTTTCGTATCCGTCTGGCACATCAAGATCCTCGCGAATGTAGTTCTCCACCCCCACAACGCTGACCTGATTCATCTTCTGCCGCAACCACTGCTCCTTCAAGTCGATGCGGTGCTGCTTCGTGGGCACGAACTCCGTCTCTGGAATTCCAAAGCTCTTCACGTCGGTCTTCTTCATGAGGCCGCGGTCCATGCGACACTCCAGGTACTCGCGCACCGGGTCGCGGCACAGCGGGGTCATGTAGTCGTTCTCCTTCAAGCAAATGTAGTACTTCTCAATCTCGCTCTTGCACTCGCGGAAGTGGTCAAGTGGGAAGGAGCCGAGGTCGGGTGGCTTTGCCGTCACCCGCATGTTGTTCGCCGTCACGCCGTTCGCCATGGCTCGTGTGCTACCGGATGGTTTGCCCTCTTTGGGTGTTTTGGGGGGTTGTTTCCTTCCTTTGTGTGTGTGGGTGTGTGTTGGGGAAGTGGGAGGGGGGGGGGGTTGCGGTTGTGGAGCGCGGGACAGCGGCACACGCCGGTCACATGAGAAGGGCAAGGAGAAGGAGGACAGAAATGCGCCGAATCGTTGCCGACTACAGCACACACAGACACACAGACACACACACACACATGTGCACAAACCCACGAAGACTCACGTCTTTGGCGCGGAAAGCCTCCGGCTGAGCAGCCGTGAAAGGTGCGTTGCAGTCCACTGCCTTCTGCGTTCAAGAACCGCAGAGCGCTGCTCTTTCGTTGTTCGCCTTGCATCCGCACCCGACCATCGCAGATTTCTTCTCGTCTTGTTCCTGTGTGCGTGTGTGTCGGTGAGGGGCGCGGCTGATCGGCCGCGCTCGCTGAGGAAAGCAGCCCGACTACAAACACAGACACGCAAATACACACACACACACACCAGTGAGCGCCAGGAAGGGAGCAGGGAGGCGGAAGAGGGGCAAAACACACACAACAGACACACGACGCAGCAGCACGAGGTCGAGGTGTCACTCGGAGTCGCTCAGAACGACGTCCTGCAGCGCAAAAAAGCCGGTCGAGGCGATCGTGTTCGTGGCCTCGTCATCGGGCAACGGGTGCGCCGCGCGTGGCGGTTGGCGTGGGATCTGCGCAGGACCAGCGTGGACGTCGCTGGGGGGCGTAGGCGGGAGTTCGTCGGGCAGCGTCACTGCGATATCGGCATTCTGTGAAGCAACACCGTCACGTGGTGCAAGCGAGCTGAATGCGTAGTCCTCTTGCCGCCGCTGGGACGTCTTCGACGAGGTAGGCGGCGACACCACCGCGTACTGCGGCGACCGCACCTCTGCCGCACTTGACGCACGAGCGGCAGTGCTCGGTGGCTCCACTTCTGGCCGCGTCGCTGGCGCTCCCGGGCCGACATCTCCGTGCGAGCTGTCGTTTCCCCAGAGCGCCCGCATCCACCGCGCCTGCTGCTCCTGCCTTTCACGCTGCAGCAGCTGGTGCCGCGTGGCTGGCGCGGTGCGGCGGGTACCACGAGACGCGCGCGCGTGCAATACCGGCGACGGCGGCGCACGTGTCGCATGGAGATCGTCCGCGTGCACCTCTGAGAGCGAGGAGAGGGAGCTGGAGGAGGCGGAGGTGGCGCGGCGCCGTTCGCCGCCCGCGGTGGAGTTTGGGGTGGGGACCGGGGTGGACAGCGACATGGTCGAGGAGAAGACGCGATGCCCGACCGGCTGCTCGAGCGGCTGCGTCCCGGCGGTGTCCCCGCCGCCGCTGGCATCATGCCGTTGGCGCTTGCGCCGATGCAGTGCAGCGGAGCTGCGGCCGCCGCTGCTTGTGCTGCTGTTCCCGCTGCTGCCACTCCGGCCACTCGTGTGTGCATACCGATGCACGTCATCGCCGTGACGGCCGCGGTTGCCGTGAAGGCCCCACTCGTCGTCCCCGCTACCATCCACAGCATCACGCCCGCCCCAGGCACGGTCGTCCCCCTCCCCGGCGTCCGTCAGACGGCAGCCTCGGCTCAGCGCGAACAGCACTTCGACAGGGACATCCCACTCCGCTCCGGGGCCCCGCGCAAACCCGTGGCCCATGGTATCATCCACAAGCGGCGCAGCCCACACCATCGGCAGCGCCGCCGCGGCATCAGCGGTGTCGGTGGCGGAAGCATGGGTCGTGCCGTGTGAGCCCATCACGCAGAGTGGGGGCGGGATAGGCAGTGCGCGAGGGCTCGCCCCGACGCCTCCCGCTTCGTCACCACCGCGAGGTGCCAGGTCGGCCGCAGACTTGGGCGGGGGACCCGACGAGGTAACGGCAGGGAGTTCGCCCTCCCCGCCCAGCGCATCCTCCGACTTCCCCGTCAGCACCACCGTGAAGTCCGACGTGGCCGGGACGCCATGGTTAGACGCGTCACCGACCCGGGTCGCCGCGAGCCTGCCCTGCCGCACCGCAGCGTCCGTCGTGGGCAGCGCTGGCATCGCGAGGGGGTCGTAGAAGCCGTCGCCAGCGATGGAGTTGACACTGGCGGCGCTGGGCCGCACGTGTGATGGCGACGCAGAGAGCAGCAGTCCCGGCACGGCGACGTGGGCACCACGCCGCTTCTCGTGTCCGGCCCACTCAAGGTGCGAGTGCGGCGGGTGCGGCTCCGGGGAGGCCCCGACCGGACCTCCCCCAGCACCGCCAGTCCCATGATCAGCGCCACGCCCGGTGCGTTCAGGAGTACGCTGGTGATGGTCTGCGGACGCGGCAGCGCTGGCCTGCTCCTGCACGCCACCCACGTCTCCTCGCCTCCGAGGGCCTTGTTGCGGGGTTGCAGTTGGGTTCCCGTGGACGAGGGGCTCGAGCAACCAGCGGTGCGTGTCCAGCGGCGTCCCGCCGTGCCACGTGCCGGTCGCGGCGGTGACAGCGCTACCCGGGGAGCCTCGCACCGGGCTCACCCCACGCTGCCGGGAGGAGTCCCAGTGCTCGTAGCTAGACACCACCTCTGCCATTGCTGGCGGTCCTGCACCCCGGCGCTGATTCTGCTCTGCGGCGTGTGCCCCGTCCGCCTCCCTCTCTTCGTGGGCGTACGCGTGCTGGGCGTCGTCGCCGCCTGCACCAGCGGCCGCGTGTTGGCGGAGCAGCGCGTCGGTGGTGAAGTTGTACGTGCAAAGCACAGCCCGGGTCTCGGCAAAGACGGTGTACGGCGGCGCGAGGTACAGGTGCTCGTGCAGCCCCACCGGCACCTGCATGAGCGCCGGCTCCGGCATCACGAGCGTCCACTCGCGCCGTGCCCGCGTCAGCGTCGGACTCGCGGAGAGCGCGGCGAGCGGGTACGTGAGCCCGAGCCGGTGACACGCCGCCTCGCTCGCCCACGTCAACTCGCCACGCACCGTGACCACGTTGAAGGCAGCCTCCAGCTCCAGCACAAGGAACTGTATCTCCACCCCCTCGCTCCCGTCCTTCGCCTCCGCCGCCGCTACCGCTGCTGCCGCCGTGCTCGCTGATGATGTCGTCCTGGCGGTGACGCGCTGCGTGGCTGCCCGATTCCGGTGATGCTGCTCCTCGTCGCCTGCATCTCCGCTGCTCAGCGAGATGTCCTCGATGGAGCTGCTGTTGTCGTCACCAGCGCGATAGCGGCCGCGCAGACGCGGGTGCGCGTGCGCTCGACCCCCTCCATCCGCCCCTTCGTCTCGCTCCTCAGCACTCCCCTCCTCGTCTCGTGCCGATGCGGTCTCACGTGGCGGCGTGGCGCGTCCGCCAAGACACACGCCGCGGCGCAGCTGGCCCAGCAGCCGCAGCCCGCACGGCTTCCACGCCAGGAAGCGCTGCCACAGGTATTCCAGCACACCCACCGCCGTCGCGTTCGTGTTGCGCTGCTTCAGCAACCGGGCCCCCTCCTTCCACGTCGCACGCAGCCGCGGCGGCGGCGGTGGTGGCAGCGAGCCGGCGGCTGCCGTGAAAGGTGGAAGCCCGGTGCTGCCGACAGTGGCGGTGGTGTTGCGTGGGGCGGTAGAAGAGGGACAGAAGCGCGCCGGTTTCCCCGTGAGCCGCTGCGCCGCAGCCACTCGCTCGGCTGCTGTCGCCTCTTCCTCCGCCAGCGGCATTACGGTGCCGAGAGAGGACGCCGTCAGGGCCCGCCCCTGTCGCTGCCGCCCCTGCTGCTGCTGCTGCAGGTCCGCTGCATGGCGCTGTTGGCGGCGCAACTCCTCTGCTTGATGGTGGAGCAGCCACGGAGGCACGTCGTCGTCGACCAGCTGATTCAGATCCAGCATGCCGCGACGCCGGTGAGCGGCCCGCGAGCCGGCATCGCCGCCGCCGTCTTCAACTTCGCTGCTGGTGCTGCAGCTGCTCTCACCGCGATGTGTCCGACGCGCCGACCGTCGCAAGTTAGCCTCCAGGTCGGTCCACCCGGATTGTGTTGTATTCGAACGGTAGCCTCCGTGTGGCCGCGATCGCTGCGGGGACGTACGACCCGCGTCCCAGCCGCTCACATCGGCCTCTACCAGACGTGCAAGAAAGGAGGCCGGGGCCGTGGGGCTGCCGCCAGCTGTGGCGACGCGAGACTGCACCGCGCGCGTGTCGATCTTCACGCCGCCACGGTCTGCGTCCACGAGGCTCTCTGTGCTGATGCTGGAGATGTCTGATGTGTCGCCCTGCTGATGCCGCGTCATGTGCCCTTCCACTGCCGCCGCAGTCGCGTCTGCGCCTCCCTGGCGCCGTCGGCTACCCAGCTGCTCGTCGTGGAGCAGCGCCGTCCACGGCGTGTTCGACTCACGCACACGCCTGCCACTCGCTGGTGTGTTCATGACGCCCGTTTTCGCCTCGGTCGCGCGCTTGGTATCGTGCGGCTCGTCCGCGTCGCTGCGGTCGGCTGTGCAGCCGTGGTGGCTGCGCAGGTGTGATGGGAGGAGATGCCGGAGCCGGCGGTCGGGCTTCGCCGGGCCCACCGGTGGGGGTGCGGTTGTTTTCGCGGCTTGCACCGCCGAAGCCGCAGCGCTGCCTCGACCTACGTATTCCATCGACGACCCGGCTGACGCGTGCGCTGCTGTGGCGCTCCCGTGGGTAATGGCGGCGGTGCTCGCCCCACTCGTGGTCGGACTCGCGCGGCTCTCCGTCGCACTAGGCACCGTGATGGGATTTGAGCCGTGGTGAGCATCGCGCTCGGGAGGGGGTGCCGAGTCGAGACCTGCACCCGTCACCTTCGCGGAGGTCAGCGCGGCACGCGGGAAGAGGGCGTTGTACGTCACCTCGCGCGCTGCCGATGCCGCGTCCACAGCTAGCGGGGCGATGCGGTTCGCGGACCTCTGATTCTCTGTGTCTGCCGCCGCCACGGGCGGTGCCGCCTGTTGCCGCGCTCTCGTCGCCTCCCAGTCGGCGAGCACGTCGAACATCGTGCGTCGCCCCGCACTGCGCAGCGCGGAGGGCACCCGCACGGCGTTGTCCATCGTCATGACGGACGTGTCGAGCACACGGGCCAGCGCGGGCACTGACGAGGCTGCCGCCGCCGCTGCGGCGTAGGTGCCGGGGCGCGGTGTAGGTGCGGCGGTGGAGGTGAAGGTACTGGCGGGAAAAGTGTCCCCGCTCCCTTTACGCGTGTCGGTGAGGGAGGTGCTACCCGCTGATGGCGTCGGTGGCAGATGCAGCGTCTGCTTTGGCGACACGCGCTTCGGCCCCTCGCGGGGCATGCCGGACTGGTGATCGTAGAAGACCTCCTCGGAATCGCTGTCACCCGAGTCCGCGTCTTCCAGTTCGTCGTCGTGCATGCCGTACCCCCGATGAGGCGAAGCAGCTAGAGGGAGATGCTGGCCCACGGTACGCGACCGCGCGGTGGTGCGCGTATTGTCATCGTGCAGGAAGCTAGAGAGCCAGAACGGGCGGCCGTGGCTCATGGCTGTGCTGGCGAGCTCGTAAGCCGGAGTCCAGTGTGAGGTGAAGGCGCGGAGAGCCCGCGCGGACGCATTCACGCAGGGCACGGCACGAACGGGATCGAAGGCGGGTGTTGCCCTCGACGATAGGAGGAAAGGGAGGAGCCGACACCGTCTCTGTGTGTGTGTCTCTGTGGGTCTCTGTGTGTGTGTAAAGCCCGGCGACACGCCAGCCGGGGCACACGGCGTCCTCTGCGTGGGTTTCTCTTCCGTGGATGAGGGAAGACAGAGATGGGAGGGGGGGGGGGGAGTGATGGGACGGAGGTGTGCTGGTGTTCGAGGGACCGGGCAGACGCCGCATGCGCACCGCACACACACGCTCGCGGTCATGCCCGAATAATGTGATGAGGACGGAGGACGTGGAGTTAGGGGTTGCGGGAGGAAGGGTGGGGGGAGGGTACCGGTAGTCTCACGTGGTGGCATGGCGCTGCAGTCGCCTGCCGATGTCTGAGCTCACCTAGTTCGCCCTTTCTGGCCCGCACGTAACAGCGCTGAGGACGAGCCTCGCACTCTCGTATGTGTATGTGCTTATTCGGGTCCGGTCGTTTCTATTCACCGATGCACAGAGGGCACCCAAGGCAGGAAAGGGAACAAGGCGAAGATGACAACAGCATCCTACAGACATGCGATCGACAAGTTCGAGGAGGAGAGCGGCGCCTGCGCCTGCGTGTGTGTGTGTTTGTGTGTGCGAGCGGAGCGTAGGAGAGCACAGGCACTTCACTGGTGGGTTGAGAATTCAACGCAACATCGTCGTCCCTCCCCCACCCGCTTTTTCCTCTGGGAAAAGTACACGCGCACACATCAGCTGCCACGCTCGAGTCATGAGAAAGCAAAGATGACAGAAGTCGGAACGCAAGAGTGCACCCGTCTGTGAGACGAGACAGGGTTTGATGTGATGTTGGGGTAGGGCGGTGGGGGGGGGGGGGGGGGCGGCCCACAGCACAAGGTCGCACGCTCTGCTGGCACAATACACTCGCCTTATACCCCCCCCGCCCCCTCCTCGCAACGGTCACTCCACCGTCTCAGCTCTCTGGACGCCATCGGGCGTAGAAGCTGACGGCGCCCCGGCCGCCGCGCCACTGCCGCTCGCGTGGCTCTGCTGCTGCTGTTGCTGCTGCTGCTGCTCCCACATCGTCAGTCGCTGCTCGGCCACCTGCCGCTCCGCCTCGGCCAGTTCACGCACGGCCGCCTCACGTGCGAGTTGCGTCAAGTACACCTGCGAGCGGTACGCCTGCCGCTGCGCGTGGTCGAGCCGGTCGCAGTAGGGAGAAGGTGCGTCGCGAGAGTCCGGCGCACGCCACCCCAGCGGCTCTCGCCCCGCGCCAGCGCCACCCCACGGCGCCGTCCAAGTCGGCGAGGCCGACTGCTGCGGCGCTGCGTTGGTAGCGTCTGTTGTCTTGGGGGACGCGACTGGCGGAGACGGCGTCGACGTCGCGGGGGCGTTGCTGTGGCGCTGCGCTGACGGCGCACTCGCGGCGTCGCCGCGCGGCTGGGCGAGCAGGTCGTACAGGGCGGAATCCAGCGCGAACGCGGACGTGCACGGGCGCGCTGCCGCTGCTGTTGTCGGGGAAGGTCCGTGCGCGGCAGTGCTCGGGCAGGCCAGCATTGGCAGGGGCACGAGCCCTGGTTCACCGTAGCTGCTCCTGCTGCCGCTGCCAGTCGCCATCGCCGCCGACGCCGGGTAGCCGGCGCACGGAACGCATGGGCAGCCCCACGTGGACGGCGACGAAAATCCGCCGTGCGGGGCAGCCGCCGGTTTACTCGACGCCGGCGCGTGCGCAGCGGTCCCGTCCTCGTCACGGTGACGGCTGTGTGAGCGGCGATGCCGGTGGTGACGGTGGCTCTCGCGATCGTGCCGCTGCTGCTGTGCTTCTTGCGGCGACCCCACTGCCACTCCCGACCTGACTTCATCAGCACCACCGACCGTCGGCGACGCCTGCGCCTCCGCCTTCTCCGGCGCCGGCGGTGCCGCTACTGTTGTGGCGCTTGCCGAGGTAGGAGCCGTCGACGCGTACCAGTCCTCCCACGCCTTCAGCTTCTTGAGCGCGCCATCCAGCTGCGCCTGCAGGGCCGCGTCACTGTCCCGTACGGGGGCCGCAGCGGCGGGGGCTGTAGCGATCGGTGCCGCGGGTACCGTCGCGGCGTCCGGTGCCGATGGCGACGTGGTCGCGGCTACCAGCAGCTGCTGCCTGCACGTCTGCAGCTCGGCGGCGACGAGCTGGTACGACG
This sequence comes from Zelonia costaricensis, assembly GCA_030849075.1. NCBI lineage: Eukaryota > Euglenozoa > Kinetoplastea > Trypanosomatida > Trypanosomatidae > Zelonia > Zelonia costaricensis. Next base: position 26,209 of record JASAOO010003502.1, read on the forward strand.
TTCGCGCCTGGCTGAGCTGCGTCTGTGCGGCGAGCAGCTCCTCCGCCATGAGTCGCAGTGCACGCCGGCTCTGCTCGTCGACTGCGGCTGCAGCCGGACTGCTACCGCGGCGGAGTGGTGTAGACCGGGACGACGTGGCAGAGCTCGCCGCGGCCAGTGTGGCATTGCTGCCGCTGCCGCGGTCGTGCAGCTCGAGAAGGACGCGGTGCAGCAGAGCCTCTCGCTGTGCGAGCGTGTCGCGCAGCACGCGCACCTCCGTCTCAAGAGGGAGCTGCGGCGGCTCTGGTGGGGCTGTGGTGGTGGCTGGGACTACCACGGGCGGCGGCGCATGCGCGGCGTTGGCCATGGTGAGCAGAGGCACTGCGGCGACCGTCACGCCGTCAGAGGAAGCGGCGCTGGCGACTGCTGCCACTGAAGTCGGACTCGGTGCACTTGTGGGGACGGGCAGCGCCGTCGTCGTCGTCGATGCTGCCAGCGCCGGAGTTGCACGAGGTGGTCCATCGCTGCTCATGGCCACCACAACGACCGGCTGCGGTGGCGCGGGTGGAGGCGCGGAGAGGGGCGTAGCTCTAACCTCCTGTGGCGCGGCTGGCGTGGCGCTGGGGAGCGCAGGCGTGGCGAGTGACGCCGTGCGGAAGGGGTAGCGCGCGAGCTCGGCGGTCGCCGCGGGTGATCCCGCTGCTGTTGTGAACGCCGGCGCACTGTGTGACCACGGCCGGTGACTTGGATCTGCTGAGGCCCACACCGTCGCGGCAGTGACAGCAGCAGCCGGCGCAGTACCCGGCGGTGCAGCCGCGGCCGCTTCGATGGGCGCCACAAGCGTGCCTCCGACGGCGCCCCCCTGCAGGGGAACACCGTTGGTGTTGCTGCCACGCAGCGAGGCCGGCGCGGGCGAGAGCTCCACTACGGCAGACGTGCTCGCCGGAGACGGGGCTGCGGCACTGGTGGCTGCTGCCGTGGAGTGGCTCACGTGTGTGGAGGGGCGGGGTTGGGTGGGATCGACACGCTGCCCAAAGGCAAGACGCGGCCGTCCGTCGGCGCCGACGCCACCGCTGGCGCGGCTACCGCCACTGTTCAATCGCGTGCGTACGGGATGTGCCGCCGCGGCGCGGGCAGGCTGTCGCGTGGGGGAGATGTGGACCACCGACGCGGGCCCGAACCGCACACGCTTCGCTGCTGCAGCCTGTGTCGCTGCCGTCCCGAGGCTGGCCGCCAGCCTCAGTTTCTCGTTCTGCGCCAGACCACCGCGAAGTAGCTGCACCTCCTGCTCCAGCACTCGCACCTGGGCTTCAAGGTTGGCGGTGTACGCCGCGGCGGGCCGCGGTGGGGCGGCGGTGGTGCCTGCGCTGTCAAGCGGAACAACCTGCCGGCGATCCGTTAGGGGTGCAACGGGTGGTGTCGGGGTGGGGAGCATGGAGGCGGCAGCGCTGGCACCCGCGGACGCCATAGTGTTGGTGGTGTTGGCCGGGAAGCTGGACGTGTGGGCGGTGGTGTAGCTCATGCGCAGCGACGCAAAGCTCGACGAGGTTCAATCTAGGGTCGGTCTATCTGCCAACGCGCGCGTCGCAGGAGAGGAGCAGGCTGCACGGTTGGGGCAGCGCGATGGTGGCGATGGTGGGGGGGGGGGGGGGGCACGGCGATTGTGTGGCACGCCGCCGCGTGTATGTGCTGGTCTATGCGCCGAAAAGAAGCGTGAGAAGCGTACTGCCGCTTGTCTATGTGTTGTGTGTTTGTTGGGTATGACTCCACGGCGGCTCTGGCAAGCCAGCCTCCCCGTCGCTCGCTCTCTATTACTGTCAATACGAGACGTATGTCTATCCGTGCGTGTATGGGAGAGTGAGCGAATCGCGAGCGAACTGGTGCACCGTCGCGCCTTTGCGAACGCCCGCGTATGTGCGTATGTGCTTGTGTTGGCGACAGTGTGTGTGTATGTGTGTGCTGCAGGCGTAGCACCGCGACCAGCAACTTGTGAATCGAGACGAGTTGAGTGGGAAGAGAGAAGAGCGGGAGGGGGGAGGGCGGTTTGGTGGGTGCCTGCAATCCGTGAGAGGGACGCTGTTGCGCTACTGCACGGCAATCTCGAGGAGCACAGCCGCGAGCGCGGCTGCAAAGCGTCCGTCCGCAGCGTCCGGGGTCGCCAGCCAAGCTGGCTCGCGGCGCGTGGCACACGCCACAGCCACGAGCAGCGGGACCGCCCGCAGGGACAAAAGCGGAGAGGATGATTCTGACGAGGAAGAGCGCGGAGAGGGGGTGCATGGGTGCACACGCTGCAGTTGAAAACTGCACACACACACACACAGACGCACACCTCACCCACACAACCGCTCCCCGCTGCTCACGTTGTGCCGCCTCTTGCAGGCACACTACCCTCCCTCTTCACCGCGTTGCTTGATGCGTGGAGCTCTCGTGACTGCCGCTGTTTCACAGAGAGAAGAGAAAGAAGACAAGGAGGGAACACAAGACAAGGCGAAAAGGAGGTGCGTGTGTTGGTCGTGTCCTTTTCCGCTTTTTTTTTTTTTTTGCCCCACTTGCCGACACAACGCCGCTGCCCTGCGCACACCCCGCCACGCAGACGAGCCCGGCAAAGAACGGGAGCGGATGTCACTCACGCACACGCACACAGACACACACATGTGTGTGGGAGGAGGGGCTGGCACTCTGGCAGAGTCGGGGCACAACAGGCGGTGACAGCGGCGTCGGCGGCGATGGTGAGAGACAGAGGAGGAGGAGGGGTGAGCGCAGCCGAGCGGGAGGCTGGAAGGAAGGGTCGTGAGAAAGGTGGCGCACACCCTGCGGTGCGCCTATTTTCTTCACCTACTTCGCCACCACCACCACCGCAGTCAGGCCCACCAAACCACCCCAACAAACTCACACACATGCACACCCAACGCACGAACACAAACACGGCACACAACGACAACAGGCGCGGGGCCAGAGAACGGGTACAGGAGAAGAGAACCACCACAACAAAGAGAAACAAACTACACGGACGTCGAGGAAGGAGTGCTGCTTGCGTGAGCGGGGCACACACGGAATCCATGGCGGAGGTGCGTGTGTGTGTGTGTGTGGGGGCGAGAGAAACGCAACGCGAGACGGCGACTTTTCGGCGCCCGGTGCACCGCGGCCTTACAGAGGTAAAACAAGAAGAACTGAAAAAAAAAAGGGGCATCGGTACAGTGGGGGAGGGGAGGGGGGAGGGGCGTGCCGGCACCGGGGGCGGGGTGGGGCGGGGGGAGGGGCGCGATCGACGGCGTGCGGCGAGGAGGTGGCGAGAGGGAGAGAGCGAGAGCGGCGAGTGGGGGACGAGACAGGCGGGCTGATAGGACGCGAGAGCCACCTCTGCAGGAAAAGCGGGCGGGGACGGGGACGGGGCGGTGAGGCAGTGCTCAGCTCCGCTTCGCACGCCTGTGAGCTCCATTTCATCGCCCAATCATTATCACTCGCTCTCTCGCACCCCCATCCCCCCCACCTCGCACACGCCGCGACGCGCCACGGTGCCGGCACTCACAATGGAAGTGCGAGCGACAAACAGACGCAAGCAGTAGACACACAAACACACACGCAAATCCTAGCCGTAGGCCATGTTCTTCTTGTTTGTTTTACAGCTCATCGTTGTTCGCCTTGGGCGTGTTCTTCTTGGAGCCAGTCTGCGGCTGCGCCTCCTCCGCCTCGTCCTCCTCTGCCGGCGCGCTAGCCGCTGGGACGGCGGCCTCCTCCGCCTCCGGCTCAGCCGCAGCCGGCGCGACTTCCTCTTCCTCTGCCGCCGGTGGGTGAGAGCACAGCGCAGCGGCAATCGCGCTGCCGCTCGCCGCGGCGCGCGCGTTGTAGGCCTGGCGCACCGACTCCATGTTCTGCTTCGTCTGCTCCACCTGCGCCGCCAGCGCCTCCTCGTCGCCGTCCTCCGCCGTCAGCGCCGTCGTCGGCTTGCCGTTGCGGTCCTTCTCGCTCGAGCGGATGCGTGCCGCGTACGTGGGGTCCTGCAGCGCGCGGTACGCGTCGAGCTTCTTGCGCGCGATGTCGCGGGCCTCGGTCGCCGCGCGGGCCCCGGCCACGTCGTGCTCCTCCGCCGCAGGGATGTGCACGTTCAGCCCCGCCGTCGCCTTGACCACGGCCGCGCGCTTGCCCGCGTTGTAGCCCTCCACCGCCGCGGTGGACGGGTGGCTGCTGCCGTCCAGGTAGCTGACGTAGCCGCTGCCGTTGGATGCGAGGTACAGGCGGGTGCCCTTGCCGAAGCCCTGCACCGCCGCGTCGATCTCCGCCTGCGTGCGCTGCATGGCGGACAGGGCCGCGTTGAGCTCCTCCTCCTGGTCGCTATCCTCGTCGCTGTCGTTGAGCTTCCGCATGCGGGCCGCGTTGCGCTGCGCCTCCTCCTCCTCCGCCTTGCGGCGGGCCTCGTCCTCCTCCTGCTGCCGGCGGGCCGCCTCGGCGGCCTCCTCGCGCTCGCGGCGCTGGCGCTCCGCCTCCTCGCGGCGCACGGCCTCCTCCGCCTCACGCTGCGCGCGGGCCTCCTCCTCGCGGCGCTTGCGCTGCTCACGGCGGCGCTGGCGCTCCGCCTCCTCGGCACGGAGCTCCTCCTCTGGGATGAGGTCGAGGTCGCGCTTGATGTGGTACAGCCGCTCCTTCAGCTCCGCGATCACCTGCTGACGGTGGGCGTAGCTGTAGTTGTCGGCCTGCGCATCGTCGGAGCGAAGCAGGTTCGTGTCCACCTCCTGCGTCTCCGTCCCGTTGTACCCCATCCAGTTGTACCGCTGCGTCGTGATAAGAGCCGTCATGGTGGCGAGCTGGGAAGTAAGAGGGGGAGGGAGATAAAAGTCAAGTAAATGTTGGCGTGGGAGAGGGTGGTCTGCTTTTGGGGAGAGGGGGGGCGGGGCTGCGGATGATGTTGATGATGGGGTGTGCTGATGGAGATGAGGAGACGAAAAGGAAGTGAGAAAGCGTTGAAGAGCGAGTGCAATGGGAACTGTGAGACGGTGCAAGAGGTCCAAAGGAAGAGGAAGAGGAGGTGTAAGTGATGGAGCATCGGTGAGCGAGAAGGGAGGCGGGACTGCTTCGTTGGAGGATGACACGCAGGCACGCGCACACACAGACGCACGCCGTACGGCGAAACCCCGAGATCACCAGAGTGCGGGTGTGGCTGCAGCAGATGCGCGTCAGCGTTGAGTTCGACGCCGATGCGCGTTTGATGCAAGAGCGTTCGACAATTACAGCGTCGAGGTTCAAGACCGTTGGCGTGACGAAACGTCGACTGAATCGGCGTAAAACGGCACTTTTTCGAGTGCAGCGGCGCTGGCGGCCCGTGCATGAGGTGCGCCTTGCGACGGTTGAGCTTTTGCGTGCGTGTGTGTGTGTGTGTGTTTGCAAGCGGCGGTGGCAGAGCCAGCGCTGGCGCCGAACAAAAGAGGTTGAGGATGGACAGAGGCGTTTCTAACAGGTGGAGGCGGGCTGAGACGATACACACGAGAAGCGGAATGGAAGTGTGTCTGCAGAAAAGAGAGAACAGAAAACACGCGGGAGAGGGGGGGGAAACACGTACGAGCATTGCCTTTTTTGTTATCTTCCAGTTCCCAATGCTGCTCTATGGGTTTGTTTTTGCCAGTGTTTACGTCTTTGTGTGTCTGTGGCTGTGTATGTGTGTGTCGATGTCGCGGAAAGAGACGAGGCGACGTCGGCAAGCACGGCATTACTGGAACGGCACGCGCGCGCATGTGCCGACACACCATCACAGACACACAGATAAACACACAAAGCTATTCCTCGGCAAAAAGACAAACGAAAAGCCGGCGCAACACAGCACGCCATGACTGACACATCAACCTCGCCTCATGGACACACATACACACACAGACATACACACCTACAGACACCCATCAAACCGTACAGCGACACACAACAATGAACCTTTCACAGCGGGAAAACAGGCGTCAATATCAAGAAAGGGGCTTCTATTCAACGGGGTAGAGCGTATGCACCACGCGTGCGATGAGGCACAGACGGGGACTCCCTCAGCGGCGTCATGCCGGTGTGCCTTCAAGAACACAAACACAGACACACACAAACACGCAAAGACAAGAAAGAAAGCGCACCTTGCGTCTCTATTCGGGAGGTCTGAGGCACTTCACAAAGGGAGTGACAACGGAAGAGACGCTCCGGCGCAGTCGAAGCGGCGGCGCCATCACGTCAACCGGAACGACAAACACATCTAGCTGCCTCAACAGAGAAGACGCACCTCCGTCTCCGCCTCGCTCTCCTGCTGCCACCTCGGAGCGAGACAGCGCTACTCAGCTGTCGTGGCCGGCGCCGGTGGCTGGTACACGGCGGAGTGCGGCTGGCTGATGTCCCAGCGGGGCCGAACCGGGCTCGAGTTGAGCTCCGTCCGCCACGGCGGCGACACCGTGCGCTGATGCGGTGGGCGAGCCCTGCCCCCGCTCCCGTGTCGACGCTGCACCGGCTGCGAGGAGAGCTGCACCGAGGCTGGATGGTCGATGTGCACGTGCGCGTAGTGCTGCTGCTGCTGCAGCGGCTGGTATTGAGCGTAGTTCTCTTGGGTGGAAGACGATGGCTGCATGAAGCGCGCCTGGCGTCGCTGGTGCTGCGTCGCCTCGTGCTCGTCTTCGAGACGCAGCTGCTGCAGCCGGCGGTCCAGCTCCGCCAACGTCGGCACGCGGCGGTCGCCTACAGGGGGGATGAGGGCAATGTGCGCAGGCTGCGCGGGGCCGTACCGGTGGGTCTGCGAGACGGTCTCGCTGGTGACTGCCGAGGAGCCCGAGTAGGGATGATAGAAGTGTGTCGCGGCGGCAGGCTCATCCCTAGCAAGACGCGCCGGCTGCTGCTGCTGCTGCTGATGCGGCTGTCGGGGCAGCGGGGGCGGCGCCTCGTCTTGGTAGGGCGCCACCGGTGTCACGTAATAGCGGCCCAGCTTACTGGCGTGGCTCGCCTGTGCTGCGGCTGCGTCCTTCGCGACTTCACCCTTGCCGCCGCGGTTGCAGTGCTCGAGGTACACATCCCGCACAGGTGCCGCTGCACCAAGCGACGCCGCGCCCCACGGTTGCAGACGACGCCGCTGCTGCCCTTCCTCCGCCTCCTGCTCGCGCTGCTGCCGCCAGCGGTCGTGTGCGAGCTCCTCTGCCTTGCGCACGTCCTCGTAGACAACTTCGTTGCCCGCTGCATCGACGACCAACATGGGAGAGAGGGACTTGATGTACGACTTGATTGAGCGCGTCATGGCGCTGACCGACGTCGCTGAAAGACCTTCCGCGTGGCCGTTCAGGTGCCCAGATGGGTCCGAGGGCCGAGGGGCGTGGCGGGCACCGGCGGCGGCCGTTGCGTGGCTCGGCCGCCGCTGCGCATCCTTGTTGCCACCCCGCCCGCGGCTGATCGATCGCGCGGGTTTGTACGGGCTCTGCACCGGGCCACGCGCGACCGCGGCACTGGCTCGACCATGCCGCAGCGGCACGGCGCTCAGCCGCCAGCCCCGACTGCCGCTCCGCTGCGGCGGCGGTTGCTGCGACTGGGACGCCTTCCTCGGCGCCGGCGGCGCGGCGGCGGCCGGGGCGGGCGGCATCAGCAGGCTTGGCACGAAGTTCCGCGGCGTCGGCGGCTTCGGCCGGCGCGGCTCGCCGGCGTCGTTGCCGCCCTCCCCGAGGGCCACGAAGAAGACCGGGAACGTCTTCTTGCGCTCCGTCTTGGGCTCCTCCGTGTCCGCCACGCCACCCGCCGCCGCCCCCGCGGTGGCGGCCGCAGGAGGCGATACTGCAGCGGCTGCATCGGCACCGTCGGCGGCGTCTGGCGTGGATGCCGCGGGGTTGGTGGCCACAGCCTCTGCTGGGGCCTCGGGTGACGCGGACGTGACGGCGGCCTCACGGGCGATGCCCGCCGCTGCGGCCTCCCCCTCCGCGGCGGGCGCGAGAGCTGCTGTGCGAGCTGCAGGGACGGCTGGCAGTGGTGGTGGCAGTGGAGCTGCCGCAGTCGCTGACGTGGGCTGCCGCTGGCGCTGCGCCTCTGGTGTGCGCTGCTCCTCCTGCTCCTCCTCCTGCTTCTGGTGCTGGACCGCCGAGGCAGGGGCGCTGTCGGGTGCTGCGGTGCCGGCACCGTGCGAGGATGTTGTCCGGGTACTTGCAGAGGCACGCGCGGCGACGGGTTGCACCGGCGCCGGTGGAGCAGGCGGAGGAGACTGCGTGAGGCCCTCTGGCTGACTTGGCGCACGCCGCTGCGGCTGTTGCTGCTGCTCGGGCTGCGGCACGTACTGGGCGTAGTACGGCTGGTCGAATGCGTGGGTGGGCTCAGCGGGTGCTGGCGCAGCGTGCATGTAGCTGGACGGGTATGGCGGCACGGCCGAGGGGGCGACAGCAGTGCCGGCCGCGCCGGCGACAGCAGCGCGGACCGAGTAGCTGAAGGGCATCGGCTGCTGGTGAGGTGCGACCGGCTGCTGCACAGGATAGGTGGTGACGAAGGCATCCGCCACATGCAGCGGCACCCCATCCTCGGAGAGGTAGTACGGCGCGGCAGCGGTCTGACGCAGCTGCTGCTGCGGGACTTGCTGAGGCTGTGGTGCGAGGGGGTAGGCGTACGGGTATGGGGCAGCCCCCGCCGCGAGCGGGTAGGCGGGGTACGCACTGCTGTAGCGCCCTTGCTGCCGCTGCTGCTGCGGCTGCGGCTGCGGCACCGCGGCCTCCGGCACCCCAGCGAACGGGGCGGCAGGCACACGCGCGGGTGCGCGGTAGGCCGATGGCGGGATCAGCGACGGCGGCGGCGGCGTCGCGTCGGGACGGTCCACAGGTGGCGAGGTGCTAATGTCGAAGCGGCCCACCCCGGACGCCAAGTCCATGTCATCCCCTGCGCGCTTGTCGTGGTAACCGACCACGCTGGGGGCGGCGGAGGAGGGAAAGGAGGTCTGCACCTGCTGCTCCGCCCGACGCTGTGCACGGCTCTCCTGCTGCTGTTGCTGCTGCTGCAGCGCGGTTTGCGAGGCTGCGGCAGCTCGCGTCGACTGGGGTACAGCAGCCACAGCAGGCGGTGCACTCGCACCTGCCGGGACGCCGCTCCCGCTCGCGTACGTCTTGCGGCGCGCGAACTCGCGTAGCTGGGCGCGGTGGTGCGCGGTGCAGCACAGCTTGCGCGACGAGCCCGGCTCCAGGCCGCAGTGCCGGCAGATCATTTCGCCACACCGCCAGCACGCAGAAGTTGTATCGCTTCGAGAGCAGCGGGAGCACGCGCGTGCGTCATTCAGTGCCGCGCCGTCTCCTCGCCCTGACTGCTGCTGTTGCTGCTGCGGCTGTTCCTCCTCGTCGTCACCCGCGGCGAGTGTTGTGCTGCGACGGGGTGGGGGCGGCGAGTAGGCCATCACCGGCGGCACGGACGACGTCGAGTTCCGCGGCTCCGGTGCATTGTAGGCGTGGGTCACACCACCCGCGGCTTGGGCGGCATCGACGCCGCCGTACATGCCCCTGGCGTCGTCGGCGGCAGCGTGCCCAGCCCACTCCTGCCTGTCCTCCTCTTCGTGTGGAGGCACGCCACGGGGCCCGAACAGCATGCGGGACGCGGTGCTGTACGGCGCATACCGTGGGGCAGGGACCGCGTCAACCTGCGCCTGCGCCGCGCCGCGAGCGCTGATGCTGCTGTGGTGGTAGTAGTCGTACGTGCTCCGGTAGGTCCCCGCAGCAGCCGCGGCGGCCGCGACGCCGTAGTAGGAGGGGTCGTCGAAGTAGGTGGAGGTGGTGCTCGGCAAGGCGTTGCTGCCCACCGAGCCGGGCACGGCCCCGGCGCCGTCCGCCAGGTCCACGGAGGTCGCCGTGCCCACTGGCACCCCCGTCGGGGAGCGGCGGCGCGGCCCGGGCCCTGGGGAGAGCGAGGACGGAGAGAAGGACGACTCACGCCCCCACGGACTCTCCTCCAGTGCGCGGTCGCGCGACGGCGGCTGTGCGCCGTAGGGGGATGCGGAGAAGGACGAGCGCGCGGCGGAGGCGAGCTGCTGCTGCTGCTGCGGCTGGTCTGGCTGGTGCTCTGTCGCCAGCGGGTGATGCCGCGAGCCCCGCCGGCTTCCCACCTCGCTCGCTGCGTACGACGACTCAAGGTCGGCCACGTGCCGCGCGGCGCGGCGGCGGTCGCCTTGTCGGCGCTGATAGCGGCGCGCGCTGCGCTCCGCCTGGGCCTCGGCGTCGTCCTGCAGTGCCTGGCCACGCTGCTGGGCCTCCACAATCTCCAGCACGGCGGACCGGATCGCCGCACGGATGATGTCGGCGGGGTCCATGGCCGCCAAGCTCGCCGCTGCACCACCCGCTGCGGAGGCGGAGGCGGAGGAGGAGGGCAACCCGTGCGCCCGCATCGCCGCCGCGCTCGCCGAGGTCAGCGGACCCACCACACCACCCGCGGAGGTCGGGGTGGCGAGTGGCGTCTCCTGCGACCCCGGTCGTAGCGGCAGCTCCTGCTGCTGTTGCTGCTGGGCGCCGAGCACGACGCGCGGCGGGGTGGCGCTGGAGGGGGCGTCCGCGGCGGCCGCGGCAGCGGCTGGCACAGGGACCGAGGGTGGGCGCTGCGCAAAGGACGAAGCGCGGGACGACGACGGCACGAGCGGTGGTGTCTGCGCAGACGCATGGGCAGAACCGCCTGGAGCAGCGGACGACTGCGACGCCAGCGGCACGGCAGCGGTCATGAACGGGGCCGCGACGGACGCGCTCGCCGAGCCCGGTCGGCTGGAGGCGGCGGAGTGGCTCAGCCGTGCGCTGGCAGGGCTTCCCCGGCCACTGTGGGCCAGCGGGAGCGGCAGACTGCCACTGCCCACCTGCGACGGCAAGGCCGGCACGGCCGCAGCGGCAGTGCCGACCACTGCGGACGAGCGCGAGGGTGTCGTGTGCCGCGAGGAGTGGCTGCGCGAGTCGAACTCGCGCAAGCTGTCGCGCGCACTGCGCAGCCGCTGCTGCGCCTGCTGCACCTCCGCCTCCCGCGCCTGCTGCCGGCGCTCCATCTCGGCCAATCGCGCCTGCGCCTCGGCGCTCGTGCGAGCCACCTCCTCGTGTGCCAGGCGAACCGCCTCCACCGCGCGGGCCTCGATCTCGGCCAGGCGGCGCACCGCCTCCTCCTTCTCGCTTTCCTGCAGCGCCAGGCGAAGCAGGTGATCGGCGCGGCTGCGCTCCTGCCACTCATCCTCGCGACGCTGCGCCTCGCGAGCCGCTCGGGCGGCCTCGGCCGCCGTCATCTCTGCAGCCTCCTCACGGGCCCGGCGCAGCTCCTCCTGCGCCCGCTGCTGCGCCTCTGCCAGCTGGCGCTGCGCGGCCTGCAGCTTCGCTTCGAGCACGGCCCGCTGCTCCTCCTCGGCGAGCGCCTGCATCACGGCGGCGTGCTCGGCACGGCGAGCGGCCTCGTCGCGAAGGTCGGAGAGCTGCGCCTGCAGCAGCTGCTCCGCGGCATCGCGTGCATCGCGAATGCGCTGCTCGGCACGCTGCTCGGCTTCGGAGAGAAGCCGCTCCGACTCCGCGTGCGCGGCTTGTCGCTCCCGCTCTGCCCGCGCGCGCGTCGCGGCCTCCTCGGTAACGCGGCCCTCGGCCTCGCGCAGCCGGTCAAGGGCGGCCTGCAACTCCGCCGCGTAGGCCGCCTCGCGTGCGCGCAGCTCGGCCAGCTGGTCGGCAGTGATGAGCGGCGGCGGCGGTGTTGGGGTGGCGGCCGCCGCGAGTCTCGAGTCCTGCGCATCGCCGTCCCCGGCCTCGGCCTCGATCAGCTCCGGCGTCGTCTGCGTCGCTACGCCGGCGGTGGCCACTGGCAACTCGGTGACGGCGGCGTGCTGTGGCGCGCCGCGACGGCGGGCCTGCGCGGCGATCACCGTCGGTGCGTCAGAGAGCATGGAGGAGCTGTCCTGCTCCTCCTGCGCCGCGGCCGCCGCGGCTGCGATGGCAGCCTGCTCGGCCAGCGCCTCGCGACGCCGCAGCGCTGCGACGCCCTGGAAGAAGACGAGCTGCGCCGTGCGCCGCTCCTCCCGCTCCACCTCCCGCAGCAGCGCGCGTCCGCTCACCTCGTCCGCGTCGAGCTCGTCTCGCTCGAGCTGGCAGCGCTGCCGCAGCGAGGCCTCCTTGCGGGCCGCCGCCTTCTTGAAGAACTCCGCCGTCTGCCGCTCCTCCGCGTCGGCGAGCGCCTGACACTGCACGGCATGGTGACTCTGCAGGAGCCCGCGCGTGGCGGCTTCGTACTCGCGGAACGATGCCCGCGCCCGGGCCTCCTCGCTGACGAGCTCCAGCTGCGCCTCCCGCAGCTGCCGCTGCCACCGCACCAGGCGAATCTCGTCGTACTCCCGCTGCACGCGGTCGCTCTCCTCCGTGGCAGCGAGGACGCGAGCCACGCGGGCGCCAGACAGCAGCCACGCCCACGCATTGGCCTCCTCCTGCCCAACGTCGTCGCGGCCAGCACCCTCCTCAGCACAGGTTGCGGCGCGCTGATCCGCGTGGCGCTGCGCCTGCTCCGCCGCCGCGCGCGCCTGCCGCTTCGCGGTTAGCTCGGCAGGGAACGTTGCGGTCAGCCACTCCGCCGCACTGCGCTCGTAGTGGTCACGCACCGCCGCCTCCGCCTCCACCAGCGCACCTCGCGCGAGGCTCTCGCGCTCCTGCAGAGCGGCCTGTGCGAAGGCGTCGCGGTCGGCGTGCTGCTGGCGGTCGTGTGCGTCCTGCTCCAGCTGCCGCAGCCGACGACGCTCTCCCGCCTCGGCCTCCTCCTGCGCGGCTAGGCGCTGCCGCTCCCGCGCCAGCTCGAGCTCGGCGGCAATGGCGCTCGCTTCCGCGGCGGCTTGGGCGGCTGCCGCCTCCGCCGCCGTGCGCCTGGCCTCCGCCTCCGCTGCCGCACGCATCGCCTCCGCTTCCGCACGCGTCTGCGCATCCACGGCCGCGGCCGCGCGCGCCGCCGCGTCGGCCTCCGCCTGCGCCGCAGCCTCTGCAGCCGCCTTCGCGGCAAGCGCCTTCTCCTCTGCAGCGGTGCGTGCGACCTCGGCTTCTGCGCGCGCGGCTTCCTGCGCATGCGCGGCGAGTCGCGCGGCTTCGACTTCCGCCGCAGCCTGCGCCTTCGCGGCCGCCGCGAACTGGGCCGCCTCGGCTTCGGCGGCTGCGCGGAACGCCTGCGCCTCGGCCTGGGCCTGCGCCTTCGCTTCCGCAGCGGCCTGCACCGCCTCGGCCTCGGCGGCAGCGCGCAGGGCGGCCGCCGCCACAGCGGCCTCCTCCCGCGCCACGGCCTCCGCTGCACTACGCAGGGCTGCCGCTGCCGCCATGGCACTTGCGACGGCTTCTGCCTGCGCCACGGCTTGGGCCCTTGCCAAAGCCTCGGCCTCCTCCGCCTCCGCACGGGCTGCCGCTTCCGCCTCCACGGCGTCGTGTAGCAGCTGATGCTGCTGCTGCTGCCGGTGCTCCTCAAGCTCCGCCGCTGCGTCGCGCTCTCGGTCCGGGGCAGCTACGCCGGAGTAAAGGCGCGCCGGACGCGACCCCGTGATTGGCGAGAGCGTGTTGTCGGTCGACTTCGTCGCCGTGTCGTCTGCAGCCGGTGCCCATGCTGCTGCAGCGGCAGTCGGCTTCTCGTCCTCAGGCGCCGCGCTGCGGTGCTGCCTCGCCTCGCTATCGTAGTCGGGCGAGCCTGCCCTGCCGGACGTCGTGCGTCGCCGGTGGCGGCTTGTGCTGGCGCTGCCGACCGCAGACTTGTACGCCGATGCGCGCTGCGACAGCTCGTCCTCGGAAGTGACGCTGACTTGGTCAGAGAAGTCGCCCAGCGACGTCGTCGCGTTGTGGCTGCGCTGCCCGGGCGCGTGCGTCGGCGTGGGCTGTACTAGCTGATGCTGCTGGTGGCTGTTGAAGAGCGAGGCCGGTGTGGACTCGAACTCCAGCTCCAACCCGCGCCGCGCATGAATCGCGGTGTCCTCCTCCTCCATGCGCTGCGTGAGCAGCGCGCGGGCGTGGGCCTCGACCTCGCGAACCACGTCGCGTTCCTCGGTCTCGGTCGCCTCGCAGTCGTCCAGCAGCTGCCTCGGCGCCATCGCATCGGCTGCGTCATCGGCGGGTGCGGCGCTGTCTCGCACATCCCCTGCACCTTCCGCAGCGGGGGCGGCCACTTCGGGCTCCGGCTGCTCTCGCTGGTGGTGCTGCAGCGGTTGCTGCTCTAGCTGCAGAGGTGCAGTCGGTACGTTGCCTTCTGCGCCGACCACCGTGACCTCACCCTGCGGTTGCTGCAGCGGCGGAGCTGGTGTTGCCGACGGCACCTGCGCTGTCAGCGGGGTCGTGTCGGCCTCGCTGTCCACCGTGTGCAGCACTAACGGTGGCGGCACGGGAAACTCCTGCTTCGGCTCCAGGATCGTGTTGGGCAGCTTCGGTGCGGGCTGCGAGCGCGAACGCTCCTTCGCCCTCTTCGCCGGGTCCGTGGCGGTGGCGGCCGGCGGCGGCGGTGACACCCGCGGCTGCGGCGGCGCCGCTGTAATCGAGAAGAGGCTCACAGACTTCTGCGCCTGCGCGGCGGCGTCGGCGGCGCGGCGCAGCTGCTGCTCCCGCAACCGCTGCCGCCGCGCTTCGACGGGGTCAAGTGGGATGGCATCGACGGCATCCTGCGTCAGCGGCGACGGCGCGCGGGGCGCCGATGTTGCATCCTCACCACTGCCACCCGGGGCGGCGTTGATTGCCGCGGCCTCTCCATGGCCAACGCTTGTGGCATCGCTGGCGGCGTCAAGCGAGACGACCGACGTGGTGGGGTTGGCGGGGAACTGTACGGAGCTGGCCCGCCGCTTGGCCGTGCCGCTCTTGCCCTTCAGCGCGCTACGCTGCGGCGTCACGGTGCCGGTGCGGCGCGATCGCGTGGAGGAAACCCCATCGTCAATCGCCACACGATCCGCCGCCTCAGCCTCACTCGCTGCAGCTGCTGCGCTGCGCGTGCGGCGCCGCCCGGACTGGGCCAGGCGGGAGACGCAGTTGCACGTTGGGCAGAAGATCACGCGGCCGGCGTTGTCGCAGTGGACGAGGGCGCACGGCTGGCATGCGTAGTGGCGGCAGTCAACGAGGGAGAAGAAGGGGAAGAGGGGGGCGTGTGGGTCGCCGGCAGAGGGGGTCGCGCGGCGAAGACAGAACACGCACACATCCTTGTCGGCCGTGCTTTGCCCCGGCAGGCGCGTCGATGCGATCGAGATGTTCTCCGATTGCAGGCCCGCCATGACTGAGGGGCGCACACGCGCGCACACACACGCAGACAATTACGCGCCAAGCAGGAGGCCGCGGTGAGCACGGCGCAAGTCCACGCGCACTGTGTGTCTACGTGTCTGTGTGTTTGCGCGTGTGCGCAGGCGAGTCAAACTCGAAGTCTATGAACAGAGAAAAGAAGAAAAGTACAGCCGGACGGGAACGGGAGAGGGCGCCAAAGCGTTTCCCGTCGCGATGTGTTCGTCTGTGCGTGTGTGTGTGTGCGCGCGCGTGTGTCTGTGTGCTAAGCGATAGCTGCGGCGACGGGGTTGGGTTTGGCGAGGCTTGCAAGCGTAAACAAAAGAAAAAGCAGACGCAGCAGCAGAGGCGTGTGTGTGTGAGTGTGTGCGAGCAAGACGGGATGTGACCGAGAGATGGCAGGCCGACGCAAAGCCACCAGCGCTCTCCCACGAGAGAGGCGCGCGGAGAGGGGTACGGGGAAGTGTCGTCAAGTCGGAGGCACCGAGCAGGACCGGCTTCTTCTCTGTATACGTGTGTGCGCGCGATGTATGGTGAGAAGTTCCGCGTTGTGGTCGCCGTCGGCCAGTCAATGGGGAGGGAAGGAATTGAACCGGGTACTGCGCTTGTGCACGAAGGTGCTGTGGGTAACAGAGGGGTGGCAGAAGGGGGGAAGGGAGCAGTTTGGCGCGAGGAGTGAGGCCGAGGGAGAAGTTCCAAAGCTGGTGCGACGTGTGTATGTGTGAGTGTGTCCGTGTCTATGCGCACCAGGGAGCGCACACGCTACCGACACCGCGCACAAAAGCAGCAGCGCACCAGTGTACCGAGTACCTCAAGAGTTCCTCCTGCTGCACTCTCCATGGCCACTCGGCAGCTCGAGAAAGACGCCCGGCGCTCACACACACACACACTTATACACACAGAGCCGCGACAGAGCGCTATCGCCATCTTCTCTGCGGCTCAGTCGCACAGCGTGACGTCACGTGCCATTGTGCTTTTTGTTCTTTTTCTCCGTCCTCGACGGTACCGCACGAAGCGTTCGTGAGGGACGCGTCGGAGGGGTAAACAGAGGTCGACGGCGCTAACATACATACACATATATACTGAGAAAGAAGAAGAAGCAGTGAGGGCGTCGGCAACGCAGGAACGCAAAGGAGGATACAAACGGGGGGGAAGCTGTTGCTCAACAAGAGCGCTGTGGCGCAGCATGCGAGGCCACAACAGCCTCGGCCCCTCCCCCTCCCTCTCTCTCACGGGAGAGCACCCAAGCACAACAGAGCAAGTAAGCGTGCAGCGTCTTCCACCTTCCAGACACCGGCGAGGCACAAATGCAACATTACTTCGAGGGTTTACCCCCGCGGCTTCAGGCGGGGGACAGCTCGCCACGACGCGTCTGCTCCGCCGTCACAGCGGCGAGCACCTGCTGCAGCCGCAGCCGCGCCACCTCCAGCTGCATCGCGTCGAGCTGACCCACCGCCTCTTCCACCTCACCGCGGAAGCCCACGTAGGGGCGCGGAGCGGAGAGGTTGCGAAGGGGGGTGGTGACCGAGGTCGCCTGCGTGCTGGTCTGCATCCCGCGCCGGTCCTCGGCGCTGCGACGCGTGTCGTCGCGCGAGCTCGGGGTTTCCTCGTCATGCACCACCGTCGCCAGAGGAGAGAAGGGCGTGCGGGGTGTTGAAGAGAAGGGGGCGCTGAACGACGGCAGGACGAGCCGCCAGAGCGCCTCGCCGATGCTGACCGCGTCCCACTTGCGCTTGCACATCTGTACCACAGCTGCACTTGTGCCGCTGCAAGGGTGGCCGAGGCGAGCGCCATGCCGATTGGCCAGCGCGTCAAGGTCGTCGTCGATGTCGCCTACATTCGCGTACACGTCCTCGTCATCCAGCTCCTCGTACGGATCCGCATCTCCGCGCGCCTGCGCGTTGTCCCTGACAGCATCGCACGACTCAAGTTGCATGTCACTCTTGACCCCTGCACGGTACCGGTCGGCACTCGCGGCGGCATCGACGTGGTCGCGCTGGTCTTGCGCCGTCGCGGCGTAGCTCGGCTGTTGGCTGGAGGTGAACGAAACACCGTTTGACTCCTCTCCCGGCCAACTCCCTGTAGTGCCCACTGACGGCGTAGCGGCAGCACAGCTGAACCGTGACGTCGCGGCGGTCTTTGCGGACGGCGGCGCAGCACGTGTGTGTACCGCGCCCTTCACGTTTCCCCCCGTCGCAGACGCGTCGCTGAACGCTTCGGAAAGCTGCCGTGTCGGCAACCGCGTCGTCGCCTCGCGAGTGCCGTCGGCGTCTTCGGCCTCATCACGCCCCGCTGCCGAGCCATGCGGCCAGGCGGAGGGGCTGTGCCCCACTCCGAAAAACACGGCGAGCCAGCCAGACGGGGACACTGGGGCGGGCGCGGGCGTGGCGCGGCCGCTGGTGTGGCGACCACGGCCACTGACCGCTGCGGCCCTACAAAGGTGCGCACCTGCACCGCTCGGTCCGTCACTGTGGAGGCGCTCACCAGGGGACGGCGATGGTGGGGCGACGAGGGCGGGGGCGAGCAGGCGAAGACCCCGACTGGTCGTGGCCACCGCCAGCGCCTTCACCCGCACGTACAGCCGCGCCAGGGAGAAGGCGACGACGAGGTGGACGGACGGAATCTCCTCGCAGCGGCCGCGGCCCCGGCGCGGGCGATTGCGCGGCTCGCCGCTGTTCTCTGCGTTGTCTGACGCGCCGTGCTCGCCACCCGCGTCTCCCCCTTCTCGCGCGTTCTCCGCTGCTGCCTCGCTTCCACCGGCGCGCCTATCCATGCCACGCCCCCGCTGCGCAGGGGGCGAGATCGGCGGCTGGGCGCAGTCTCCAAACCACGCGTCGAGCGGCTGGGCATCTTGTCCGTCGTAGAGCAGCACAGACGCCGCGTCCGGCGCAGCTGCGGCGGTGGCCGCGTCGACGGCGCCGCGGCCCCAGTTGTCGCGACCACTCGCCGCGTTGTGTGTGGCGCTCAAGAAGCTGCCGTTGCGACTTCCCGCGTGTTCACCGTGCAGGGCGGTGTAGTAGCTGTGGCTGAGGATGTCGTCCCAGTGCTGCTGTTGCTGCTGCTGGTGGTGGTGGGCCGGCGAGGAGGCGGCAGCCGCGACTGCTCGCGCTGCTGTGCCGCTACCCATTCCCACTACTCGAGTAGCAGGCGACACCTGCGCGACGTCACCGGCCCCGTAGCAGCCCGCCACCTCAGCCCCATCCAGCGCGTCGGGGTGCGGCAGCTCGGACAACTTGCGAATCTCGGCGCAGCGCACGTCGCGGCAGTGCCGGCAGAAGCGCATCTCGCGGCCACCGATCAGATACTCCTCCATGAGCAGCACCGTGAGAGAGTGCATGGCCGCGTCGTCACGGTGCTGCTGGCGACTCGAGTGCGACGTTGATGGCGAGTGACGTTGCGAGTATGGTGCTTCGCGGTGGGGTGACGCCGTGTCGACGGCGTACTCGTCCAGGGAAGTGGATTTCTGCTGCCGCAACGCAGTCGGTGCCGCGGCGACGCCGCTCGTGTTGCAGTGCTGCACGTGCCGCTGACTGGATGAGTCCCGACTTGCGACGATGTCGTCGCCATGTGCGTCTTCGTGCGGCAGCTCCTCGGTCAGCTGATCTGCTGCTTCGGCGTGTTGCTGGCGATGCCGCTGGTGGCGGCGGTGGCTGAAGGACGCGGCTCGGGAGAGGTACGAGTCGGATGTGTCGCGTAGGCAGGGGTCCTCCAGCCGCGCGGGTGTGGGACGCGGTGGGGTTGGGGTTGCGGGCGAGGAGACAAGCGAGCTCGTGAGCGCGCCCGACGCCGTGCCGTCCGCGCCGCTGTAGGGCGAGTGCACTGCGGCGGTGGCGCCCTTTGTGATGCCGTGCGAGAAGCTACACCCGTCGACGATGCCGCTCATGAAATCATCGTGGGGTTCGCCGCCGTCGCGAGTAGGCTGGTACGGCGCGAGCTCGCCGCACGCGAGGCACACCCACACCAGCTCGCCCGTGTACGGGCACGCGGCTGCCGCATACCCGGCACGCGGCCCGTAGGCCAAGGCCCCTCCGTCCATCGGTGACAGCTACCGCGTGCGAGTTGTGTGTGGGGAAGGGTCGAGCAGAAAGGCAAGCGAGGGCAGAGGAGTGGCGTAAGAGAACAAAAGAAAAGAAACGAAGCACGGGCAATCGGTGCGGTCGTGTGCGCTGACGTGGAAACTTGCCCCGTGTGCCAGCGATACGGCAACTCTTACGGACAAAGGGGGAGGGGAGGGAAGGGAAAGAGGCGACGCGCCCGTGTGCGCCCGTGTGCACCCGTGTGCACCCACGCAGAGCGCGCGCAAGACAGCACGCTGACGGGGGGGGGACAGAGGTGGAGGTGCGGGGCGCGCGGGCTGAGCGTGAACCGGAAAGAAGTGATCGATGAAGCGGGGGGGGGGGGGAAGATGAAGCAAGTGACGCACCGGGCAAGTTGAAGTGCGTGGCACTCGAGGCGGTGGAAGAAGAGGGAGGGACAGGAGGGGTGAGGGTGCGAGGAAAGGGATGGGGAGAGGAGAGACGCGAAGGGAGCAGGCGGAACCAGAGGAGGTGCCAGCGGAGTGGCAGCGTTGTGATGACCACAGAAAGCGACGCTGCAATTTCGGTATGTGGATGTGTGTGTGTATGTGTGTGTGTGGGTGGGTCGGTGTGAGGGTGCGTGTGCAGAGCCGTAACAGTGCAGCCCCCCTCCTCCCCAAACAGAAAACCAACAACAAGGAGAAGAAAACACTTCCGCACAGGCAAACAACCACGCACACGCACACGCACACGCACACACAGCGCCAGCACACGGAGACAGGAAGAGGGCAGAGAGAGGGGGGGGGCGAAGGGAAGCGGAGCGAGGCGGAGTACCCAAGGAGATGAGGGAGCTACGCTTCAGAACAACATCAAGACTAGCCTACACACATACACACATACACGCGAAGCACTTGTTGATATGCCCCCGTTTCCGTTCCCCTTCCTGTACAGTGCGGGGAAGCGCGGAGATGGTGGCACGGTGAGCGGGAAACAGCAGAGAGACAAAGCAAGCTGGACGAGGATGACAGAGCACGCCAGGGACGAGGACGTGCCTTGGAAGCGCAGACGTGGGGAGGATGTCGAGGGAGAGGGGGGGAGGGGAAAGGGGAGGTCAGAGCGGCCACGAAGGGACCGGTGCAAGAACAGCACAAGGGGGAGAGGGAGACGGGGTGGAAGAGACCGGGACCGGGAAGCCCTTCTCCTACAGTGCCGGGCCCGGTGCGGCTCTGCAGCGATGACAAAAGCAGCGCACCGCACACGGTGGTGGGGGACACCGACACTGAAGGCGCCTGCGGTGGGAGAGAGAGGGGCCGTCAGGTGAGGAGGGGAGGGGGGCCGGAGGAAGCTGAACTTAGTGAAGGTTGTGTGTATGTGTGTGTGCGTGTGTGTAAGTAGCGTAGATGCGGTACACGGAGTGGAGGGACAGGGCGTGCGTGAGAGAGAGGTGGGGAGGGGGAGGGGAGGCCAACGTTTGCCTAGGTCACACGATGTCGGGCACGTGCAGCGTGAATACGAAGCGTGGCAGAAGAAGCAGATCCCACCACCACCACCCCACACTCCGTCTTTCTGTCTCTCTCTACGTTGAGAATTCCGTGGCTGATACCGTGCAGCTTCTGTGTACCGCCGTCGCGGTGTTGAGCCTCCCCCGTTCGTGCGAACGAGAAGAGTGGTCACTCCAGTGCCGCGCCTCTCGCCCTTCTCGGGGAGGAGGGGGGGAGGCAGACTAGGTGCACGTAAAGGGGCTGCGATTACCCCGACTAAACTCGCTTCTTCTTCTTCGCGGTGGAACTCAGTTCGATGCTGATGTTGCGGGATACGGGCATACATGAAGAGCGTAGAGCTGCTGCACATCAAATGGGAAAAGAAGTCGAGGACACGCGCCCGACACGGGGAAGAAAACAAGAGCAACACGCCGACACACAAACACGCAGTGAACGCGGAAGTGCGGCAGAGGTAAGGTGCAGAGTTGGAGAGAGGCACGCGGGGTTGGTGGTGCTGTGTGTCCGCGTCCAAGTGGGCAGCGCTGTCGCACCGCGGCTCAACTCTTTCTCCCCCTTCGTGCCGCGGCTCTACCGCCGAGTCTTCTTCGCCGCCGTCGGCGCGGCGGCCTTCGCCTCCACCTCGCGTAGCACCGCCGCGGCATCGCCAACGCTGGCGACGTCGTAGGTGGGTGTGATCATCAAGCCCATCTGTTCCGACAGCTGCGCCCCTGTCGCGGCGGTGAAGCGCTTCACCAGCGCACGCATCAGCGCCTGCTGCCCGGCCGTCGCCACGCCGCCAACCGGTGCAACGCTGTGCAGCGCCGTCATCCCCGCCCTGTCCTCGTCCTCGTCGTCGTAGTCGTCCGCGTCGTCCTCGTCCGCGCGGCGCGCATCGTCGCTCGCGGTGGGTGGCGGCGTCGGTGGCAGCACAGAACTGCTTCGCCGCCCGCCAACTGTGAGCGCCGTGCTCACCTCACGGTGCGTCAGCGCCATGGGCAACGAGGTGGTCTGCGAGCGTCGCGAGTCGCCGGTGTCGAAGCCACGGGACGCGCGGGTGGCGCGGCGCTGGCGCTGCGCGTCCTGGCCCATGCGCCAGTGCGCCGGCCAACGCCGCAAAACCCAATCCTCCAGCCGCGCAGCCATGACCGTGGGCGCTCGCGCCGCTGCCGCGGCACCACCGGCGAGGCCCACCGACGTCACCGAGCCGCGCTCATCGCCGTGTTGCCCAAACGGCGGACGCCCTGTCGGCTCCGCGTCGCACGGGACGAAGGGCGGCACGTTCAACAACGGCACAGTCTCCGTGGCAGTCGTGGCCGCGTCGGTGCTCGTGCCGGACAGCACCGGCCGCGTGCCGAACTGCTTCCAGCGCGTGTCGGCGAGTCGCGCCGCCAGCGTGCGCATCGTTGCCGCGGCGCTGGCACGCTGCCCTGCGCCACCACCCGCGTTGCCAATACCGGAGAGCAGCATCGGCGTCAAGGACACGAGCAGAGCCGCGTCGTAGCGGTGATCCGCCGGGTCGATGAGCTCGGCGGATGCTTCGTCCGCGACCTTGCGTGCCAGCAGCGCGCGCAGCAGCGGAACGTCTGTGGGTGGTGGCGCCGTCGCCCGCGCGGGGGCGGTGCGGCGCGGCGCCGCGTTGCCCGTAGACGGCGGGGTTCGCACCCCGCTGGTCGCCCCACGCGGCGTGAGGGGGGCAGGGCGCTGCTTGGAGGCGGCGGCGGCGCGGCGCTGGTCCAGCATGCCGGCACCGGTGCACCGCTCGATCACGGCCGGCAGGCTGCCCATGCCCGTTCCCGGTCCCACGAGCGAAACCGTAAGCGCAGCCCCACCCCCACC
Source organism: Zelonia costaricensis (assembly GCA_030849075.1). NCBI lineage: Eukaryota > Euglenozoa > Kinetoplastea > Trypanosomatida > Trypanosomatidae > Zelonia > Zelonia costaricensis. Next base: position 48,703 of record JASAOO010003502.1, read on the forward strand.
CCCACCGCCCATCGCCGACGTCACCCCATCCGCTCGACTGACCGAACCGCGCGGCCCCGTCGCACTGCGCCGGGCCGCCGCGTCGCTACCGCTCTCCAGCCCGAGGGGGTCGTCCGCGCCATCGGCGTCAGCGTCGCCAGCGCTGTCGTCCGGACCAGGCATCATGAGCGGGTACACGACGAACTGCTGGCACTCCAGCAGGAAGATGACGTCCAGCTGCGAGAGTCGCGGGGGTGCGGCGGTGGTGGTAGTGCTGCTGCGGCGCGCTGGCGGCCCGTTGCGGCCCTGCGACAGCGTCAGCGATGCGGTGCCGGCCGACGCGTTCGACGACGCCCGCGACCGGCGCCCCAGCAGCATCCCGCTCGGCGACGCCGCTGCGGTAAGAGGGAGGCGGGGTAGCAGCGGCGATGACGCCAGGCCCGACGGCCCGGTGTAGCCGCCGGCTGAGGCGGCGTCAGGGCCGACGCCGTCGCCGAAATGGCGCCTGCCATCCCTGGGCTCTGTCGTCGCCGTCGCGGCCGCGGGCTTGCCGGTGGCGGACGGTGGGAGTAGCAGCCTGCTGTAGGCGCTCAGCGTCGGCGCCGCATCCTCGCCGTCGCTGTGGCCGTCCCCACCGCCGCCGCCGCGGTGATGGCGTCCGCGCTGTTCACGCCCGCTGCCATCACGACCGCCACCCACGTGGCCGCCGTCGTGCTGCGAGCCGTGGCCGCCCCCGCCCTCCTGCAGCTCGCCGTAAAGCTGGACCAGCTCATCTTCGAAGGCGCAGAGGCCGAGGTGGAGCAGACTCACCTCCTCGCTCAGCAAGATCGGGAGGATGCCGGCGCCGCCGCCCGCGACCGCGCTGCCGCCGCGCCGTCCGGCTCCGCGACCGCCCATGCCGCCGTGCGCCTGCCCGCGACCGCGCCCGCGGCCCCGCCCTGCCGACGTGAGGAAGGCTGCCGCCGACAGCCGCTGCGCCTCGAGGGCGTTGTAGAAGAGCGTCACGTCGGTGTAGGCGGGGTGGCGCTGCGCCTCCCACTGCTGCCGCGCATGCGTGGTGGCCGCCCGCGTGAGGTACGGCAGCGTGCCCGGCCGCCCCCGCTTCTCCCCACCGTTGCCGCCAGCTCCAGCAGCCGCCAAGCCACCCATCGCCCCCGCGGCCCCACCGGCTCCCGCGCGGATCGCCGCGTGCGACAGCGACTGGGCGGCGACCTGCTCGAACAAAGCTGCCTTGGCCCGCTCCTGCAGGAGGTGACGGCGGCGGGTGATCTGCTGCTGCCGCCGCTCCGCGTTGATCATCGCGGCGATGCGGCGGTCACGCAGCTGCTCCTCCTGCTGCGGCGTCCGCGTCGGCACGAGCGTGCCATTCTTGGTCGCCTGCGCGTCGAGGAAGTCGCCGCTGGGGTGCCGACGATGTGGCGACGCGCTGCTGTTGCTGTCGCCCGTGACGCGCGCCAGCGCGTTGGCCGACTCGCTCGCCGTCGCCGCAACTTCCGCACCGGTCATGTCTAACAGCGAGACGAAGCGGTCCGTTGCCAGCACCAGCCGCGGCACCGGGAAGAAGCGCAGAATGTGGCGCCTGCGGCGTGGCAGCGGCGCCGAGCTCATGCTCTGCCCGCGTGCTGTCATGCGCCTGCTCGCGCTGTCGCTTGCGCCGTGCTGGAAGGGGGCGTCGTCGTCCTCTGTGTCGCTCGTGAACGCGTACGCCTCGCGGCCGTGGCGGTCAAAGAAGACGACGCGCTGGAAAGCGCGGGGGTTGGGCCGGTACGTGGGCGGCACGCAGCCGTACCACTCCAGCATCTGCAGCATGGCCGGCGTGTGGGCGTAGTCGAAGGCGGTGAGGCCGTGCGCGTTGACGCGCAGCATGCACCGCAGGTACTCGCGCGGCACGGCGCCGCCGTAGCGCGAGTCGCGTGCCCCGCGCCGCCGCTCGTTATGCGAGGCACCCCCGTTGTCGTCGTCGCGGTTGTACACGTCAGAGGCGTCGTCGGACGCGTCGTCCTCCTCCGAGGCCTCGATGGACTCGTCGATGGGGAAGCGCCCGGGCCGCCCGCCGACCGGCTCCGGGTCCAGGCCGTTCGTCACAAACCACAGGTAGCAGTACTCGAGGTAGTACTCCGCGAGCTGGCACTGGTCGTGCATCACCAGCAGGTGCAGAAGCGTGTCGCGATGCTGGCGGGTCTGGTAGCGGAGAGTCAGCGCGAGCTCGCCGTGCGCGGCGGCGATGGGGGCGACCGCACCGGCACCGGCGCCTGCCGCGTTGGGTGCTACGGTGCCGGCGAGGAACAGGTCCAGCACGGGCACCGACAAGGCCGCGCGCTGGTCCAGCAGAAACAGAATCGTGTCGATGGTGGCGCTGGACGGTCGCGGCGAGCGCAGGACACGGGTGGAGTGCAGGGCCCAGTCGAGCTGCAGGTACATGAAGTACACCGGACTGGCAACGGGCGCTGCGGCATTCGCGGCAGACCCCGGCTCAGACGACGCCGGCGTCGGGGCCGGCGAAGCGCTCGATTCCTTCTGAGGGGACCGCAAAGGGCGTGCCTTGGACGAGGGTGCCACGGCCGTGGCGTTGGGCCGCCTCCGCGGCTGTGCTGCGCCAGTGGTGGTCTCCTGCTGCGGCTGCCGCCCCGCACCCAAGGCAGGCACCGCAGCCGCCGCGACCACCGGCGTCTTCACGCCCGCGTTGGCGGAGCCCGCGGCAAGCTCTGGCTGAGGTGGCGAGTGGGGACGCAGCAGCAGCGGCATCAGCGATGGCGCGGACGGCAGAGGGCCCGCACTCGCGTCGGACACGCCGAGCAGCGCCGCTGGTGGGGCTAAGCGGGTAGTCAGGGACGCGGCTGCGCTCGGCACGTCGCGGCCCACCGCGGGGTCAGCGGCAAACAGGACCGGCGCCACCACGGACACAAGCCGCGCCGCCGTACGAGGCGAGTTGGCTGGACCTTCCTCCGCGCCAGGCGCAGTGTCGCCTCCCTCCTCGCCGGCTGCCGCGGCGGTGAAAGAGCGCGACGAGTTGGCGCGCGACTGGGGGCGGGGAGGGGGCAGCTCGACCAGCCGCGCGACTGCCCCGAGGCCCCACGTCACGGTCGTCACGCGACGCCGCCGCTCCTCGCCGGCGGCCAGGCGCCGCCGGTTGTTCTGCACGATGCTCTCCATGAACTTAAGCTCGGCGTCCGCTACGGCCGCCACACTGTCCCGCTGCGGCTCGCTCGAGTCGGCACGCCGCGAGCGGTCCCGCCCCCGCGTCGGGGACGTCAGGTTCGAGGTCTCGACGGAGGTCGACGTGGACAACCCGCGGCGCGCGGCGGTGTCGGAGTCGGTGGACGCGGATGTCGCCACTGTGAAAGAGCCCGGCAGCGGCGCGGGGGTCGATGAGCGGAGCAGAGGCGAGTGAAGGTCCAACGGCGGGGCCGTGTCGCGCCGCTGCGTGCGCCCCGCCATCGCCGCGGGGGACGCAAAGTCACCGCTACTCATGTCATCCTGCAGGTCGACGGAGGAGGCCCGGCGCTGCCCCGGCCGCCGCCGCTCCCCGTCCGCCTCCGTCCTCAGCGCCAGCAGCGTAACGAGCGACGGCGTCGCAGGCTCCGGTGCCTTGCCGATGCGCGGCGGAGCCGCGGGGGACGGAGCGGCTGTGGACGGGGTGCTGCCGCGGCGCTTGTCGTCACGCGGGGACGCCGAGGAGATGCGGCTCCCAGGCGCCGTGACGACGGTAGGAATGCTGGTGGGGGAAAGCAGGCTGCTGTCCACTTCGCTGCCGCGCACCGCCACACTCGCGATCGTCTCGTCCAGCTCAGGCGCGTCCTCCGTGGCTCGTGCGCGCGACCGCTTTGCAAGCTTAATGTGGACGCCTTTGATGTCCTCCAGCGCTGTCACGACAGACGGACCCGGATCGGCGGCGGCGGCGGCGGCGGCGTCGGAGGCGGGGTTGGCCATGCCCTCTGGCAAGCCGCTCCGCGCGTCCACGCGGTCGTACCGCATCGGTGCCATCTGCGCCCGCACCTCAGCAGGGGCGGCTGTGTAGAGGTACCGCAGCGTGCCGACGCTGCCGGCCGCAACAGCGAGCAGGTCGGCGTGCCGCTCCTGCAATGCCTCCCGCCACAACAAGCGCTGCAGTCGATCCAGCACCGCGGTGGCCTGCGACGCCGTGTTGACGTTCGCGAAGGATGGGTAGTTGCTCAGGATCGCTGTCGACACGGCTTCCATGGCGCGCGAGCTGACGGGACCGCCACCGGCGAGGGTGGCATACGACGTGCTGTACGTGCCCGTGCCGAACTGCGATTGCTGCTGCTGCTGCTGCTGAAACTGGATATTGCTGATGTGCTTCAACACGACGTCGGGGAGGCGAAGCTGCAGGAGGTGGCGCAGCACGTCCTTGTCGTCGTACCGGACGGCGAGCTCGATGGTGTCCCACAGCAGGGTGCCTACAAGGCCGTACGCCCCGGCAGACGGCGCACTGACACCCTCACCGCTCGTCCCCAGCGCCGCAGCCCCACCGGGGCCAGCGGTGCCGCCCACGTGCCCCTTGCCCCTCCCGCCCGACGAGGTCGCGTGCGTAGACGCGGGCTTGTGGCGCGCCGCACCAGCTGCCGACGCCGTCGCTGCGGCGAGCGCACCGGCAGCCCCGTCAGCTGCGTTCGTGCCCCCTTCTGCGGCCGCCTGTGACGCCGCTGTTGCGGCTGCCGGGGCAGCGCCTCCAGCGGCGCCGGTGGCGGTGCGGCTCATGAGCGTCTCGGCGACAGACATGGACATGAGCTGCAGGAAGAGGCTCGTGCGCCGCACAAGGTGCGCCCAGTTGGAAACATCAGACGCGGCCGCCGCCGCCGGCGACCCACCGACGACGCGCGACTTCGACCGCCCCTTCGTGGACCCGGTGGACCGCACAGACGTGGCGACGGAGGGCAAGCGCTGCAGCGCGGCGGGGACGGCGGCGCTGCTGCGGGGCGTGAAGCTGCTGCGCGGCGAGACCGGCGCCTCGTCGTAGCCCGCCTCGTCGCGAACCGCAGCCCGCATCACCAGATAAATGGGAACCGCCGGTGCCCCTGGCAGCACGACGCGCAGCAGCGCGTTCCACGCCTTCGCCGAGGCCTGCACCGCCGTGTCGAGCTGGCGCGTGAAGTGAGCGTACAGCAGGTTGGTCCACAGCGCGTTCATGCAGTCGGGGCTCGTCAAGAAGTCACCCGCGACATCGACGTTGTCCATCGCCAGCTGCAGCGCCGGCAGTGGGTGGATGTTGGGGTACACGAAGCGCAAGAAAGCACGGCGGGCCGGTTCGCTGGGCATGTGCGAAAGCAGCAGCCGCACCGTGCCGATCTCGTGCGCTGGGTAGTAGACGCGCGTGGCGAGCAGCAGACGCACGACGGGGTCGGCCATGTTGGTGTGCAGGGAGCAGTGGCACGACACGGGCAGTCCCGAGAGGTCGTGCAAGCGGATGCCACCCCCACCACCAGCGGAGGCACCACGCTCATGGCCCTGACTCGCCGTCGTGCCTGCGCCGTCGTGCGCCTGCTCCCGCGACGACGGCGTCACAGCCGCGCCGCTCTGCACCAGCGCGGAGAGGAGCGGCACGTGGGCAATGCGGGCCGCGAGCGACAAGGCGGTCTCGCCGTCCGCCGCGGGCTGGAACAGCACCGAGCGCAGCGCGTGCGCCGCCGCCGCCGCCGTCCGCTGCGCAGTGGAGACGGCGGCGGCGGCACTTGCCGTTAATTTCATGGCGGCGCTGGACGGCGTACGGCGTGCGGCGTCGCGCAGGAGCTCGACCAGCGCCACGCACGTGTCCACCTGCACCCGCGTCTCGGGATCGGTGCTCGGGTCGCCCATGCACGGCGGCTCGGCGAGCACCCGCATCGGCAGCTGCGAGAGCGCCGTCGCCCCAGCTGGTGCAGCACCGCCGGCGCGCCTGGAGCCCGGCGGCGTCTCCTCACTTCCGCTTCCGCCGTCCGGCGAACGCTCGGCCTGCTGCGCCGTCTCGGCTGCGCTTGAGGCGCCGGCCGCGCCCGAGCTGGCGATGAGCCGTGCGCACGTCTTGCGCAGGAGCCGCGTAGCCACGCTGTCGCCGCTCGGCGGGTGCCGCGCGCTGACGGGAATCGCCACCGCGCCGAATGCCCGCACCAGCCGCAGCAGCAGCTGTGGCGTGTACTCGACGCACGTGTAGAGCAGCACGACGCGGTAGCACAGCCGCAGCGCCGCGATGAGCCGCGTGCGCAGAGATGCGGCAGGCGTGCCGTGTGCGGAGCTTCCGGTTTCTGCTCGCTGGCTACCAGACGCACCGTGTGCTGTGTCTGGGCCGGCACTTGCCAGTGGGCTGAGCAGCGCGCGCCCGCTAAGTTGTGCCGGCCCACCCCCGGACCTGCGACCGCCAGCTTTCGCCACTGCTGCGGTCGCGAGCGGCCTGTCGTCTGCGATGTTGTCCGTCTGCGAGAAGGTCAGCAGCGACGCCGACGAACCAGACAGCAGCGACCTCGCGGCCCCTCCAGGCGCCTGCGTCGGCGAGGGGCTGTGCAGACGCTCGCTCGTCCCGCTCCGCGGCGACGACGCCTGCATGCGTTGGTACACAAGGCGTTGCTCCTCCTCATACCGGGCCGCGAGCATCGCAGCTTGATCGAAAACGGACACGCTCGCGGTGCCCACCGCGCTGCCCCCGTTGTCAACGGAGTCGTCCGTGGAGTCGCCGTCATCGTCGTCTTCGGTGCCGTCACCGGGCATGCGCGTGAACACCACGGACGCGACCCCCGCGGCTGCCGTGGCCGCCGCCGGGTGCGCCGCCACGCGCATGCACGGCAGGCGGCGCCACTGGTAGAGCAGCCGGCGCTGGTGCCGCACGAGCTGGTCGTTGAAGGCCTCGTTTGCCGTGTCATCAGCGCCGCCGCTGCCGCCGCCCTCTTTGACGTCGGGGCTCAAGACGTGTGTCACGTCCAGCTGCGGGGCGGGGCGGCGGCGCGACGAGGGCGCAAAGCCCAGCAGTGGCGCACGGAAGCGCAGCAACAGGTCAACGCAGCGGTGCCCGGCAGCCTCATTCACGGTTGCCCGCGTGGCGCTCAGCGTCGAGCTCGGCGGCGGCGGGGGCGCTGGCTGCGCATGCGAGGCGCTGGTGGTCGGCGAGATGCCCGTGAGCGACTCGAACCCGGTCGCCGACGCCCCGAAGACTGTACTGGTCCTGCGGCCCACGTGGCGTGACGAACCGCCGCCGCCGTAACCTGCGCTGCCGTTGCGGCCGCGGCCTGTGATGTGAATGTCGGCGGCGCCGCTGCCCGCCGCGGCCAGCATCCACGCGTCGCTGCCTGTAGCGTCGAAGAGGCCGTTGGGCTGGGCGCCGTGCTTCAGGAGAAGATGCACCATGGCCAGCGTCTCCGACAGCGACGACCCCGTCGCCGCGTGACCTGCGCCACCGCCAGCCACGTCGCTGCTGTCGCTCGAGGTGGCAACGACGATGCGCTCCTGCAGCGCGGTGCGCTCCAGCGGGTCCAGCCATGCCGGCTCCTTGTAGTCCACCAGCACCGCGGCCGGGCGCACGGACGGGAGCGCTGACACCACCGCGCGCGGCGAGCACCCGGCAGGGGTGAGGGAGCCGGGGGAGTAGCTGGGGGTGGTCGATACCGCGCTGACAGCCTCCGACGCGAGGCTGCTGCCGGCAGAGACGTCGGCGTAGAGAAGCCGCCCTGACGTCCCAGCCTGTCGCATCTCGCGCAGCGTCATCTCCGTCACGGCGCGATCGTCCCTGGCCACCATCCCGCCCGCCTGCAGGAGCGTCTTGGTGATGTGCGTGTTGCCGACGCGGACGGCGAGGCGGTACGGGGTCCAGCAGAACCACGAGCCGTCCTCGCTGCGCCGTGCGTCCGCGCCACCACCACCGCCGCCATCGCCGCCGCTCCCGCCACCAGCGCCCGTGCCAGACCCGCCGGCCCCCGTCACGCTCCCCCGTGCGCCTCCGGTCGCCGAGGCGCCGGCAGCCCAGTCGCCACGAACGCTTTGCTGGGTGGCCACACCGACGGCGGCGCGAACCGCGTGGGCGACGATGTGACGCAGCCGCGCCGCCTCGAGGTCCCTCTGGTATGTCATGGCAGCGTTGTCAGACTGCTTCTGCTGCTGGCGCCGCTGCTGCGGCGAGCTGGTGCCGGCTGAGGGGGAGGCGGAGGGGGTGGCGGCGGCTGGGCTCTGCGCCCCATCGCGCTGTGCGCCTCCGATGGGCGAGGACGAGCGCGCGAAGAAGTTCGCGGACGAGGTGAACGCCTTCGGTTGCGGGGGGTTGGGAAGGGGCGTGGCGGGGTCGTGGCTGTACAGCCCCTGCGCCGGAGCGTAGAGGGGGTCGAGCTCGTATGTGTCGACGAGAAACCGCACCACCTCTGTCAGGCCCAGCGTCGCGGCCAGCTGCAGCGCCGTGAAGCCCATCGGCGTCGCAAAGAGCGAGTTGTTGCCAACCACCTCCTCCTCGTCATCGTCATTCGTGCTGGAGCCGGAGAAGACTGTCGTGGCGCCGCGACCGTCGGTGTTGACGCTTGCCGACATCAGCGCCGCCGCCGCGTCAGGGCTCATCTGCCCTCCGGCCAGGGGCGATGCATCGCCTGCGGTTTGCCCGCTCACCTCCGAGGTGGAGACCGACGCGCGAGAGCCATTACCACCGCCGGTGGCCGCCGCTGCCGCCGCTGCAGCAGTTCGCCCGACTCGCCTCGCCCGTGCGTTCGACTTGGCCTTCATGTGCGCCTGCACGAGGCTCTGGATCTCGTCGATCGCGCGCGACCCCCCGCGCGAGCGGCCGTGCAGGCGAATCATGCGCACCACGTCGAGGCTGAAGGTCTTGCGGTTCAGCGTCGCGTCCAGCGCGCTGCGGTACTGCTCCGCCGCCTGAACGCTCGCCGCCACACCCACGGGTGACGCCGGCAAAGCTGCCGCAGCGCCTGCAGTCGCCGTCGGTGACCTGCTGGGGAACGCCTGCGCGGCGGGGCTGCTCCTTGCCGGTGAGCTGCTGCCGGCGGTGCCCATTGCACCAACAGCGCTACCGCTCCCGAGCAACATGCGGCACAGCCACCCCATAGACGGCTCCTCCACGTTCACGTAGTGCTGCGGCGAGCGGCCCGCGCCGGGGCTTCCGCGCAGCGTGGAGAAGGACGCGCCAGCCCCGTAGTGGCTGGTGTTGGCGAAGGTTCGACTGGCCCCACCGGCGCGGCGGCCGCCATGACGGCTGCGGCGCTGCGCCAGCGCCCGCTCCCGCGCCGCTGCGGTCTCGCGCCACATCCACTGCTGCAGGCAGCGCCACACATCGCGGCAGAAGGGCACCGCCTGCGTCGGGGCGATCACGCTGCCGGCGTGCTCCTGCAGGTAGCCGATAAGGAGCTCCGCGTGCGCCATTGCAGTCCCGCGCGTGACACCCAGCGCCGCGCTCTCCGCCGCGACGTCGCTGACGTAAATGCACAACTCCGGCAACGCAAAGCCGCGCAGCAGCAGACGCAGCGCGTCCGCCGGGGAGATGGTGGGGCCCGCCGCGCGGGTCAGCAGCAGTCGCACGAAGGTGCGCCGGTCCTGCTGGTCACCCGAGCCCTGCAGCTGCTGCGAGGCCGCCTTGCTGTCCTCTGGCGCGGTCACGGATGTCCGCCCGCTGCTCGGCGCGGGCTCCGTCGGGGCCAGCGAGGGCCGCCAGTCCAGCACACCAGAGTCGCCCCGCACCGCGGTGGTGCGCCGAGTGTGCGGCTGTTGTGACGGCGGCTGCTGGGCGTCCGACCACTGCGGCTTTGCCTGCGCCACGGACTCGCGGAATTCGGCCGTGCTCGGGAAAAGCGGCGGCGGCGCGGAAAGCATGAGCTGCACCACCGAGTCGAGGTGCTTCTTGTGGGCCTGCATGAGCGCCATGCACGTGCCGTCGATCAGCGGTCCCCCCAACTGCGAATTGGGCAACGCAGACAGGCTGCTCGCGGCGGACATGCCTGCCGCCATCGCGGAAATCCCCATCGTCGCCCCAAGCGGCGACCCGGGCGACTGCGGCCCGCTGCGGTCGCCGTAGTCGGTGGCCGATGACGTGCCGTCCACTGCCGACACCCCGTCGTCACCGCCGACGACGCTGTCGATCAGCGTGCTCACGAGCAGCTCCGCCGTCTCGGCCTGCTCGTACTGGATCGCCACCAGCAGCGCACTCTTGCCTTGCTTGTTGAGTGCGTGCATCGGCACGACGCAGGTCGCGGACTGGTAGGCGGGCGAGCTGCGTAGGCTCGAGTGGTGCATGGCGAGCCGCGACACCTCGCCCTCGCTGAACTGTATCAGCATGTACTCCACCGCGAGGGCCAGCCCGCGGCGGGCTGCGAGGTGCAACGCCGTGTCGCCGTGCTGGTCAATCGCACACAAGTCCAGCACTGCCCGGCCGCGGCGCAGCTCGTCTTTGCTGTACTCGAGCACCCGCAGCGCCGCAGCCTGCTGCCCATTCGCCAGCGCCGTCAGCAGCGGGGTATAGTTGGTGTAGGCGGCTTGGATGTTCAGCTGCGCGTGCCAGTTCTGCAAGAGGCAGCGCACGATGGGCAGCTGACCCCGCTCACAGGCGAGGTGCAGCGGCGTGCAATGCGTGCGCTCGTGCTGCTGGTTAACGTCCATCAAGGGCTTTCGGCTCACGTCGCCAGCGGCGGCGGTCGCGGTGCGCGTGGTGTGGGCACTCACCGCCTCCTTGCGCAGCATTGACGCGGCTGCGCCGGGGTCCGGCGACGTCACACGCGAGGTCCCGGTGTGGCTGCCGAAGCGGCCCTTGCGCACCGCTGCCGCGGCTGCACCGCCGCCGCCGGCCGCCGTCGTGGTGCGCCGCGGCTGCGTCCCGTTCAGCAGCGTCAGAGCCGCGGCTTCGCTTCCAAACGCGATGGCGAGGTGCAGCGGCGAGCTGCCCTCGAAGCCGCTCTCCACGTCGATGCCGTCGCACTTCAGCAGCAGCTGCATCACATCGGGCATGTTGTTGATAGCACACCAGCACAGCGCCGTCGCGATGCCGGCGTGGTTGAGCAGCACGGGTGAGGTCGCGTACACGGCGTTGGTGGCAGGCGTGGTGACTTCTGCCGCGGCAAGAGCCGCCGCGGCGCCAGCAGACAGCATGGTGCTGCTCGCGCTGAGACCGGGGTATTGCTGGAGCTGCTGCGGCTGCTGCTGCAGGAGCGCCTCGGCGATGGGGGTGCACCGGTTGGCGCAGGCCAGCTCAAGGCTCAGCAGACGCGTCACACGGTCCATGCAGGCAGGCTGCGCGCCGAGCTTCAGCAGCCGCAGCGCCACCGCGACGTTGTTGTGCCGCACGGCGAGCAGCAGCGCCGTCTCGCCAGCACGGCTTTGCAGGTTGAGGGCGTCCGCAAGAAGCCCGTGGCCCACGTCCGAGGTGCGCCGGGCGTGCACGTGGCCGTCGCCCGCGGCTCCGTCCAGCGCGCCCCGCTGCCGCGAGCGGCCCGAGTCCGGCCTGCCCGCGCTCGTCTGCGGCTTCGCAGACGCGTTGGCGGCCGGTGCGACGCACAGCAGATCGAACAAGCAGTTGAGCACGACCGTCACACACGCCGTCTGCCGGCTCAGCCGCGCCTGCAGCAACACGAGCCGACCCTCCTCCGTCTCGTCATCCACGTCCTCCAGCGCGTCGCCGTCCTCCGCGCCGTCGTCGTCGTCTTGCTCGCCGTTGTCCAGCACGACGCCCAGCAGCGCCACGTGCAGCGGCGTGTAGAGGGAGCGGGCCGAGGAGTACATGGTAGAGACGTCGAGCAGTGCGCGCTGCTTCTCGTTTGTCATGTACGGCAGCGCTGGGGCATTGGCCGAGGAGGAGGCGGCACCAGCAGCGCCGCCGGTCGACGCGCCAAGCGCCGACCCGCTCACGGTCCCAGCGGAGTTCTGCCGAGTGGCGGGGCCGCTCCTGCTGCCGCCCCCGCTGGTGGCCATCGCCGCGCTGCCCCCGCGTTCGCCGCCGGCGGAGTTGCCCGGCGTTGCGCGTGACGACAGCTGCTGCCCCTGCGACGAGGGAGCGGTGAGGCAGCGCAGGTGGAAGTTGCGCAAAAAGGCCGCGTACGCCCTCGCATAGCTGCGCTGCAGCGCCGCCCGCGCCTCGCCCTCGATGACGAGGCCGAAGTAGGAGAGCAGCTCCTCCACCGGAATCCGCTCGAGCAGCACCTGCACCACCTCCGTGTAGCCCAGCGCACAGGCCGCGTGAAGGGCAATACGGCGCTGCTGGGGTTGCTGCTGGCGCAGCTGTACCCCGGCCCCGCCGAGGCCGCCGTCCTCGTCGCCAATGGGGTCGCAGAAACGCGTGAGGGGGTGCGTGGCAATCACGTACGCCATCGTCCGCTGTCGGGACGCCAAGGCGCCGCAGAGCGGCGTCAGTCGCGCGTTCTCGGGGATGAGGTCGTGCCAGTAGACGTTCGCGAAGAGGAAGGACGAGGCACCCACACCACCACCACCCAGGCCCCCTGCGGCGCCGGCCCCGGCCGGCCCACCGACTTGACCGTGCACGGCCCCGCCGAGCCCGATGCGCCGGTGCCCGCGACACCGCCGCAGCCGGTGCGGCGTGCGACTCGCGCTGGCGCCTCCGTCTTCCGCGGCGGCCTCAGCTGGGGGCAGCGGGTAGAGGTCCTGCGGGGGGGCGTGGCAGCTGTGGCGGTAAATGCGCAGAGGTGGGTAGAAGACGTCCGCGCCGCCGGTGGCGCCGCTGAGCGCTACCGAGGCAGCAGCAGGGGCAGCAGCACCTGCGCTCGTGTTGGCTGCACCCTGCGCCGGCGCCCCACCGACGCCGCCCACCCCAGGCTGTGCGGTGGCCGGAGCGCCGCCACCCGGCGTGTTCAGCAGCCACTGCACCCGCGCAATGGCGAGCCGGGTGCGGCGGTTGCGTGAGCCGACCATCGTCATGGACGGCGACGTCGCGGCACCACCGGCGGTCTCACCTCGGCTGCCGTGCCCCCCACCGGCGCTGCCGTCCACCTCGTCATCGTCCATGTCCGGGGCACCGCTTGCGCTGACGTGTCCACCTGCTCCGCTGTTGCTGGTGCCCAGCGTGGAGAGTTGCTGCTGCTGCTGCCGCGAGCTGCTGCTGTCCTTCGTCGCGGCGAGGAGCGCGACGTCGGTGAGCACGGCGAGCACCTGGAAGAACTTGGCTGAGCTGTCCAGCAGCGCCACCCGCGTCGATGCCGGGGTGGACGCCGCGAGAGCGAGGGACGCCGCCGGCGACGCGGTCAGCCCGTGCACGCCCACGTGCGGCTTCACACGAGGATTTGAGAAGTACCGCTGTGGTGAGGGCGACCGCGACAGCGACCGCGTTATGGTGCCCTGGTGCTGCCCGGTGGGCCCTCGGCGCGCCGCCGCTGCTGCTGCTGTGGCCGCTGCAGTTCCTGCGTTCCCGCTACCATGCGGGTGGACACCGCCGCCACCATCGCCTGCGCCGAGGACGGGTGGCGGCAGTGGCGGCGCGAACATCAGCTCGTCCACGTCGAAGCTGAAGCGTAGCACCGCGTTGGAGATCGATGGCCCAGTGAGCGCCGAAGAGGCATCGGGGGCGGCGCCAGCGACCGGCACGGCGGCATTCCGCATCGGCGAGGGCGGCCCAGTAGACAGCGCGGGGACACTCGACACGTGCTCGCTGTCCAGGCCAGCGCCAGCGCCGCCATCACCACTGCCGGTACCAGCAGCCCCCACGATGCCGTGAAGGTGTTGTTGCTGCTGGAGCTGCTGCTGACGCATCCACTCGCGCGTCTGGTGGTCGTACCAGCTGCGCCAGCCACGGTCGTTAAGGGCAAGGGTCGCGGCAGGGTACAAGATCAAAGGCAGCGCGTGCGTCGCCCCTACGGAGGTGGTGATGCTGGCTGCGGACCGTCCTGCTGCACCGGCCGCCGCCACCGCCGCAGCGAGGCTGACCTCCGCGGAGCTTCCCCGGTCCGTGCGCAGCTGCGGGCAGAGCTGAATCTCTTCGAAGTCGGCGAAGTTGTTGACCCGCAGCCGGAGCGTGGTCGTGGACGGGTCGAAGAGAAGGCCCAGCACCAGCGTCGGCGACACCGGCAGCCGCACCCGGGGCAGCACCTCCGCAGGCCCCGGTGCCGCCGCCGAGGCCGAGGCCGCCGCCGCCGTTGGCGCCGGAGAGGACGCCGTTCCCGCGGTGTTCGCCGTCACGCTCTTGCAGCCGTGCCGCACCGCGCCACTGCGACTCTTTGCGGAGGACTGCGCGGCGGCCTGCAACTGCTGCTGCCTCAGCTCCTGCTGCTTCTGCCGCAGCTTCGCAATGGCCCGAGTCACGTCCTCGCGGCACGCAATGTTCAGCGTCGGCAGCCAGACCTCGTTGACGCTGCCGCTGGCCCCTGCCGCACCAGCACCAGCAGGAGTCGCGGCGCCATCCTGGTGAACGTCCATGGGGGGCCCTCCCGGCGAGTCTCCTGCCATCACGGCCATCCCGTCGTCACTAGTGGACACCATCGTGGTCGAGCGGTTGAGTCGCATCGGGTCTGGCGACAGCGGACCTGGACCGCGCGGCTCGCGAGACGGCGTGTTCGACGCCGCGGGCACTGCCGACGACGTGCCGTTGGTGCTGCCGCCGCTGTTGTTGCGTGGCAGCTCCATGCGGAGGTACACTGGCATGGCTGCCTTGCGGGTGCTGGAGCTGGTGGAGCTGTTCTCGCTCGCGCTGCCGGACACCCCATCAGCGGCGCCGCGGTCGCCGTGGTCGCGCGCTACCGCCTCCTGCATCGCCGAGATGGCGTACACTCCGTTGAGCTGATGGCGCCACAGGGCGAGGTAGTACACGTCGGCTATCACATCCTCCTCGGCAGGGGCGGGGGTGCCGGTAGGGGCTGTCATTGCATGCGACAGCTGGGTCAGCGGGGACGCCCCGATCGCCATCGAGGCCCGCGCGGCGGCGAAGGCAGAGAGATGCTTCGGCGCGGTGAGCTCCTCGTGCGCGACCACCGTCACAGACACGCCGAAAGACCACCCGCGGCCGCCACCTCCGCCGGCCCCCTCCACGACGGAGCTCAAGGCGTCCTCGACCTCGTCCTGGCTCTCGTCCTGGTGCCCCGCCTCCCACTCCCCCACGGCGTCGTCTGGGTCGCGCGCGTAGCCGAGGTGGGTGACCGGGTGCGGCTGCGACGGCCCCTGCGTACTGCCGTTGGCCTGCGCTGCCACCGTGGCGTCGCACAAGCCGACGACGATGCCGTTCTCGCACACGGCGTGCACGGCGGCCTCGGTGAGCGGGTTGCCAGCGTCCAGCACCATGAGGTCCGACGCGTTCACGTGCGCCGTCGGGCCGAGGTGATCGGCGGCATACACGGCCATGAGGTACTCCACCGAGAGCTGCGCCTCGAAGTAAACACCCGGCCGCGTAATCGGCGCAGGTGCGAGCCGTGCCCCGACCTGCCCATGCGCTCCCGCAGCGCCGTCGCCGTCGCGGTTCGCGTACGCCGCGTCGTCGAGGCCGTCGCCGCAGTCGTCGTCCACATCCGCAAAGGCGCCGCCGTACAGACTCCGCTGCGCGCGGCGCTGCTTGGCATCCAGTGCGGCGCGACGCACGTCCTCGAGCAGGACACTCGCCGAGTAGCGGAACGGCAGCGTCGTCACGAGCGTCCCGGTGGCGTTGCACAGTTGCCACGGGTTGACGAGGAGGCGCCGGCCGCGCGGGGCACGTAGGCTACCGCGGCTCGAGCTCGCACGGCCTGCTGCAAGGTGGCCGCTGTTGTGGTACGCCGTGCTGGCGGAGCTGCTCCGAGCGTCGCGCTCCCGCTCATCGATCTGCACCGTCTGCCCCGCCGGGCAGTGCGTGTACCACGCCGTGGCAGAGAGGTCGATGGCGGTGTCGGCGCGCATAAGCAAGGCTGTGACGGGACGGTGGCGCCGCCCGGCGGAGCCGGGTGCGAGCAGGCGGCTGGGGCGCCGCCGCTCCTCCTCCTCCTCCAACCCAGGCAGTGCTTTCACCTGCGTGGCGAAGGAGAGGAGCTCGGCGTTGGACGGCCGCTCCGCAGCTTCGTTCAGCACCACACTGCCACCGCCGCCGCCGCGCCAGGCCCCGGATGGGTGGTTCAGCGACGTTGACAAGTCCGCACTGCCAGAGCCCACGCTGTGCACCGAGGCCGTGGTCGGCTGCAGCGGCCCGTAGCTCCATGCGTCAACGCGCTGCAGCTTCGGTGTTGTGAAGGCAGGGCACATGTGGCACCGCAGCGGACACACGGCGGTCGCGTTGTAGGCGTCCAGCTGGTGCTGCGGGTGCCCGAGCACCTGTGCAAAGGACGCCGGGGACGCTGACGACGACGCCTTCGCAAAGGGGGCCTCGCGCGTGCAGCCGGCCGCAGCGGAGCCGGGGCTGTGCGGGTTGTGGCGCGGCGAGCCCGCCTGCGCCGACGCCGCCACGGGCGACCGCACATCCTTCATCATCGCCGCGCCAGCTGGCGACGACGCCGGTGCCGCAGCCCCGCCGGCCGGACCCCGCGCGTTGCCCAGCAGCGCTGCCCACTGCAGGTCCTGCTGCTGCCGCTCGAACAGCAGCGTCGCGCTGCGGGCCGCGAGAAAGAGCCGCAGGCGGTGCAGGGCCCCCTGCAAGAACACGGGCGGCGGCGCTGGCGCGGCGCGGGGCATGAAGGGCAGCGGCGCGTCACCCAGCGCCATGCCGCTTGTGGAGCCGACGCTGTCGTCGTCGTCGTCGGCGTCACTCGCCTCGTCGCGGCGACCACGGCCGAGTCCACCACCCCCCGCCGCCGTCGATGCGCGGGCCGACGCGGCGGCGGCGGCCGAGGCGGTCGCGGTGGCCATCGACTGCCCCCCTCCCCCACCGTGCCGGTGCGACGCCCGACGTGAGGTGCGACGGCGTTGGCGCTGCCCGTCCTCGAAGAGCGGCGCGGCGGCCGCGCCGGCGGCAGTGGCAAAAAGGTGGCCCAGCACATCCAGTGCGTGCTCGCCACCCGCGTCGGAGTCGAGCAGCTGACTCAGCCGCAGCGCCTCCATCGCGGCGGCCCCGGCGCTGCTGTTGAGGCCGTAGTCGTCCCCGTACTCCCCGTCGTCCATCCCCATGGCGCTCGTGACGCTCTCATTGGCGTAGCTCTCCGCTGCCGCCGGCAACGTCGTGTGGCTGCCGTCGCCGAGTGTGCCGTCGTCGCTGCGCGGCAGCGGGCCTGCGTAGGCGAGGCGCTGCGTGTGGGCGAGCAGGGCGCGCTCCGCCAGCGCCAGGAACGCGTGCACCCGCTCCAAGAGCGTGCGCTGGTACACGTAGCAGGCTCGCGACGACGCAGGGGCGCTCGCTGCCGCAACGGTGTTCCACGGCGCGCCGGTGAAGAGCAGCACGTGCAGGGCGTCCACGTGCCAGCTCTGCTGCTCCACCAGCCGCGTCAGCACGTCCAGCTGCCCGGTTAGCAGGCCGGCGTAGAAACACGTGTGCCGGTCAACCGAGTGCGACAGCGCGCTGCCGTACGAGACGCTGGTGGAGAGGAGGAGCTGCGTAACCGCCTCGGCGCGGCCCTCCGCGACGGCGCACAGCAGCACCGGCCCAAGGTCGGGCAGCGCGCGGGAGCTGCGCAGCGACGCGTGGGCCTCGCACGCGTAGACGAGTCGACACGTAGTTGTCACGACGTACTCGCGCGGCACGATGCTCAGCAGCTGCGAGATGGCAAGCGGGTCCATGACGCGCTGCACGTACCACTCCACAAACGCGCTGATGGAGTGCGAGCTTTCCTGCTCGCCGTAGTGCGCGTTGGGGTTGCGCGAGGAGGTCTGCTCCGCCGCGTTGGCGCCACCCGTGAGGGCCAGGGAGCCCTGCACGTACATCTCGGATGAGAAGGGCGCCGGCTCACGCAACGCCAGCACGCGGGCGGAGAAGGAGAGGATCAACTCGTTGCGCAGCCGGGACGCCACCTCTGCCGCGGGCAGGGGGAGCTGCAGGTGGCCCCGCAGCCGCCGCACGCGACGTTCCATCCCTTGTACGCGCCGCGACGCGCCGCCTGCGCCCCCCAGCCCGGGAGACACAGCCGCACCATCGGCGCCGGGTGCGGCGCTGCCGTCCATTCCCGCCTTGCCGAACTGCGTGACCACGCCAGTCATGAACCCCGCCTTGGCGGTGCTCGTGCTGCTCGACCGCACGCGCCGTCCGCTGGGGCTGCGTGATGGCGCCTGCTGCTGGTGGGAGCTGAGCATCATGGTCGATGACGGCGCCTTGCCGTCCACGAGAATCGAGTTGCTGACGCCCTCGACCTGCTCCAGCTTCATCAACACGTAGTACAACTTGTCCAGCCGACTCTGCAGCTTCTCCTGCTCCGCCGTGTAGTGCCGCTCGGGGGCCCGGCGCTTGTACATGCGCAGCTGGAAGTGAAAAGGCGAGTACCGGTGCTGCTCCGGTGGGAGCAAGGCAGTCGTCTGCGACCGCGACCCGCTCGACCCCGTCGCTGTCGCCGCCGCCTGCTGCTCAATGTCCTCCTCCAAGGCGTCGTAGTACGCGTGCAGAAGCTGGTCCTGGTCGCGGCAGAGCACCCCGCGGCGCTGCAGCAGCCGCACCGCCGTCTCAAGCAGGTCGAGCGCCGCGTACAGGGCCTGCTCCCGCGAGACGGCCGTCACGACTCCCGCGCGGCGCGTGCCGCCGGCCACCGCGCCGCGATGATCCCCGCGCGCGGACGCACCGACGGCGTCCGCGGGGGCAGGAATTGACTGAACCACAGCCCGCAGCCAGGCATCGAAGGCCGCCGTCGTGCACGAGCACGGGTTCAGCTTATCGGTGTGTGTCCCGGTGCCTGCACCGGCGCCGGCCGCGGTGTTTGGCGCGGAGTGGGGCGGGTACGCGACGCGCTCGCCATCCTCCAGCTCCATGAGCAGCTCGGCTGGCACGGGTGGCTGACCGGGCCGCTCGGTGAAAGCGTAGGCATCGCCCTTGAGGAGTCCGGCAGAGACCTCGGCAACCCGCTCATGGACGAGGTACGTGGCTGCCTCGGCTTGGAGGGCATCGTTGAATGGACGAGTGGCTTCGGTCCGCGTTGCGTCCAGCTGCCGCCATGACATGTGCGGCTGCTGCGTCGGCTGCGGTTGGCGCTTCAGGTGCGTTGGCGAGGCGGTCGTGGATGGCGCCCGGGTAGGGGAGAAGGCCGGCATTGTAGCCAGGACACACGCACTCACGCAATCACACAAAGTGCCTGACGGACACACTGAGAAACACGTCGAAGCGTACGACGGTGAAGACAAGCGGGAGATTGCACGCAGACAGGGGGTGGGGGGGGGGACACACAAACACACACAAAGGAAGCGTCACGACACGTCGACTTCGACGGCAACGGTACGAGCCAGACAACGAAATCCGCAGAAGTGCGACAAGAGCACGACGCAGCGATGAACAAAAGGGCAAGAAAAACACGCGTACGCGCCAGGGGACAAACACGCGACGGGAGCGCAAGTGCGGCGGAGGCGCAGCGAGATGGTACACCTCGGAGCCACAAGGCGGCAGGCGCACGTGCTGCGTCGGTGAAGTGCCACAGGTCGAAACGGGCGGGACAAGGGGAGGCAATCCGTAACTCGCAGGGCAAGCAGGCTGATTCGGCGACGCCAAAGCCGTAACAAAAGAAAAAACGATATCAAGTACACACGTGCAGGGACAGCAAGATCAGCACCCTTGCAGCAGCGTGTGCTTCGCCACCACGGCTGAAAAAGGGGGGCTACAGGGCGCTTGTTCAGAAGATGACGAGGGAGAAGAGAACGGCAGCAGCGCACCAGGGAGCTGGAAGGCGCGGGTGCGGAGAGGGAGGGGGCGACCTGACAACGCGTGTCACCGCACAAACACACAAACACACACACCACCACGAGACGGGGACCTCCAAAAAAACGAACAACGAAGAAACCAAAAAGAAGAAGCGGAAACAGACGGGTGCGAAGGGAAGCGTGAAACGGTGCAACAGAAACGACGGCGTTTAACACACCCACGCGCAGACACAGACACACAAGCTTGCAAACCGCAGTGATCGAGCCTGCACGTGGACGCCCAAATGAGACAGCTGAGAAGGAGACAATTGCGGCCGTCAGCGAGTCGTCAAGCACAGCGGGGAGAGGGAGCCGGGCTCGTCCACGCGCGCGCAAGCTTCACGCTCGAGGCACGCAGACAGAGTGCGGAGGAGGTGCGGCTCAAGAGAGAGAGCGACAGCGGCACAGCCTGAGGGCGGAATCACAAGAGGAGAAGTGCAGCGATGGAGAGAGCGCGAGGGAGCGAGCGAGCAGTTCGCGCGGCGGCGAAGGTTTCGTTCTCGTCGAGTGCAACACGGGGTGGCGAGGGAGGGAGGGGGGAGGCAAACCTGGTGTGGTGCGGCTCGGTGGAGACGCCTCTTGCCGATACACAGAGATAGAGAGAGTGCGTAGAAGGTCTAGGGTTGGGGTTGTCGAGAAGACGCTGGTTTACATCCATACATGAAGTGCGAACACGCGGAAAGGAAGTGAGGGGGGGTAGGAGGGGGGGTGGGGCAGGAAGTAGGCCCACGGTGAAACGAAGGGCTACGCGACAGTAGGAGCAAAAAAGTCGGCCCGTGCAGGCGCGGCAAGAAGCCTCCCTTTTGGCTGCACAGCTGTGCTGTTGACCGGTTTGTGTTGGTGGGTGTGTGTATGTGTGTGTGCGACACACACACCGAGAGAGCGCAAGCGGAGGTGCGAGGAGGATGCAGTCACCCGTGCAAGAGGGAGGCTTGTGGCGCCGAATGAGGCACAGGAGCAATCTGGTAGCCCGCTGCGGTGATGCGCAGGAGAGCGAGAAAGAAGAGTCAGCCCGTCGCCTTGAGCAGCCGACCACAAAACACAAACACAAAGGCGCCGGAAGGGCACCGGTGATCGACGGCCTTCGGACACGTGTCGACACACTGGAGAACGAGCGCGAGGGGGTTGCGGCCGTTCACGGACCCGTTGCCGTTGCGTGGGTGTGCAGTGAAAGGTTCACCGCGGGTGGTGGGGGTATTGGGAGGGTGGCAGCAGTGGAAAGCGGGCGGAAGCAACAAAACGAAAGAGGCGATTAAGATGACGGCGCATTCCAGAGGCTCGCGTGTGGTGTGAGGTGGCTCACATCCACGCGCGACATCGAGCGGCGGCCTGGATGACTTCCACATGGGGCGCGGCACGCTCTGCCGACTCGTGTTTCCTTCCCTTCCACGGAGGCGCCTAACGTGAGACTTGGACGTTGGCAGGCGCGGCTGTCACGGGCAGCGAGTCAGCGGCGCCCGCGCCTCTCCCGTCCCCCCAACGTACGGCCGACACAGAGAGATGCTGCGGAGAGGAGAACAGGAAGGACCCTCGCGCCAACACAAACGCACGCACGCAGCCTTAGCGCACGCACGTGTGTGCTTTGAGGGGAGGGGAGTGGGGGGAAAGGAGTGACCTCGCTCCTGCAGGAGGTCAGTGCTCTCCCAACACGTCCATCCACCTCACCGACACCTCGCCGCTTGTCGCTCTTCTTGCGCTTCTCTGGTGTTGCGTGTGTTTGCTCGGGGTGCTGAACGGTCAACCACCGTCACGGCCGAGGGCCCACCGGGAGGAGAGGGGAGAAGAGGCAGACGGAGTCGAAGCGAAAGAGGCCTGCAACAAGTCAAGGATCGAGTCCGCGGGGGGGGGGGGGGGC
>JASAOO010003502.1:70223-81377 GCA_030849075.1 Zelonia costaricensis
GGGGGGGGGGCCCCAGAGCACGTCCCCCCTCCCCCCCCGCCACGGGCAACAGACCCTCGGCGCCCCATTCATCGCTTCGCACAGACACCAATACGCACAGACACACACACACACACAAAGCCCGACGAACAGGAAAAGCGAACAGTTCCATACGCAGACCGACCAACCGAGCTGCGTCGCCACCGGGGCAGGCCAACGCTCCTGGCCCGGTGTCCCCTCCCCCCACCACTCCCCCCGCCGCCGCCGTGACGCAGCCATACCCGCGAAGACGCATGCACGTGATCGCTTGCCCTGAAGGTGACGCAGCAGTGCGTCGCGGAGGTCGTTGAATCATCTGGGAGGGAACAGGGAAGAGGAGCGGCCTGTTCTATTGCAAGCGCGCGACGCGGCTGAAGAGGAGGGTGGGGGAGGGGACGGAGAACCACATGGCCTCGGTGCGCCAGCACGCACATGCCGAGTTCTACACGGTCATGATCGCCGAGTCGACGGAGAAGTTGGACGGCGGACGGGAGCCGCCAGCGGCTTCATAGCCGCACCAGCATCGCGATGCTGCCGCTCGTCTTCTCCTTGTCTCTCACTCCTCTTCCTTCTCCCTCGTGCCCGGTCCGCGGACACGCGTCGCGCCTCTACTGCGGGATCTCCTTCGTCATCTCCTTTACCGAGTTGGTGAGGCCCCCCACCTGCTCGCGCCACTTCGCGACGTGCTGCGCGAGGGCCTTCACCTCGTCGAGGCTCAGCACACGCGACTCCACCCACGTAATGTGCACCTCCCTCTTCAGGCCATCCATGCGGCCGCGAATGATACTGTGCGCCAGTGCCTCCAGCAGCAGCGGTTCCGCGCCGTCGTCCGGCACCCCGCACCGCTGTGCCACGGTGTGGAACGAGAACGTCCGCTCGCTCAGGGGCGTGTAGAAGATAAGGTGCAGCAGCGCCATGAGCCGCACCTTGCGGTGTAGCGTCGCGCTCGCGCTGACCAGCTGCGGCTCCTGCGCAATTTGCTGCTGGTGCTTCTGGAAGAAAACCTCGAAGCTGGCGACATCGCCCTCGTTGCACAGCCGCATCATCTCCAGCGCCCACCGCTGCGGGCACGACTCCCGCTGCAGCCGCGACACAAACTGCTCGAAGTTGAGCAGCTTGCCAAAGTTGAAGATCTTGTCCGAGAGCAGGCCAGCCACGACCGTCTTGTACGCCATGCCGGTGATGTCCTCCTCCTGCATGGGCAGGTCGGCCTTCTCGGAGAAGATGATGATGTCGAACGCGTTCTTGTAGTAGCTCGTGTGCTGACGCCGGATCTCGTAGTCGCGCCCACGTGCCATGCCGTACAAAGCCACGAGCACCGGCTCCACCTCGTGCATCTTCAGACCGTGCAGGTACGCCTCCGTCTGCTCCAGCAGCTTGCGCGCCGTGTGCGGCGGCGAGCCGGGCACGGCCGCCATCGCCGCGCTCTCCTCCGGGCTCGTGCTCTCGAGCAGCAGCAGCGCGCGGATGCAGAGCGCCGCGTAGTGGCCCTGCTCAGAGCTGCTATGGATCAGCGAGGCGCACGCGCCCTCGACGAGCTCGAGCGCCTTCTCGGTGGTGCTGTGCGGCGAGAAGCAGACGGAGCGGACGATCATCACGTAGGCGATGGGCGAGATGTCGGCCCGCACGGCGATGATGACATTCGCGTAGAGGTCGTAGGCCTTGTCCAGCACCACCGGGTCGCGGATCAGCTGCAGCAGCTCGCTCGACAGCTCGTACCAGAAGCGGCGCTCGAAGTAGTCCAGCGCACGCGAGACGGTGGAGGCCGCGGCGGTGTTGCCATTTGCCTGCAGCTCGCCGCGCAGGTCGGCGAGGTACGCCTGTGCGCGGGCTTCTGGAGTGGCCATGTTGGAGGGGATGGGGGCGGGGGCGGCAGTCAGTCGGGGTGGGAAGGCGTGCAGAGGTGGTTGAGGTCGACGGGCGAGGACGGAGCTATTCTGGTGTGGCGTCTGAGGGTATAGAGACGAGCCTCCAGAAAGGGGGAGGGAGGGGGGGTGAGGCAGGAGGCGGGGGTCGAGGACACACTTCGAAGCTTGACCGATACGAACACGAACAGTCCACGTGTGTGTGTGTGTGTTTGCGTGCTTGTGGGATACGGTTCTTATGAAGTGAAAGAGTGGAAAGCGTGTGTGTGAATGGGGGCGGGAGAGGGGGAGGAGAGGTCCACATGTAAGATAAACAGACATCGACGACGAAGGCTGAGCAGCTGGCGCTGCACCGTGGTCGCACGTGAGGAGGTTCTACACGAAAGCGCCGGTCCTCGCCCGCAACGGTGAAGGGATGAGAGCAGCGGCCTTCCCGTGAGTCGCTTGCATGTAGCAGACGCGCGGGCGCACCACCGGGAAGGGAAGGGCATGTCGAGCGCGGCGCGTGTAGGATGCTTCATATACAAAATACAGGCCTCGCATTTCGTGCCGCTCTGTTCACCTTCGAGCCTCGCGCTACCCAGAGTGTACGTGCGGTGAAAGCGCGCGCGTGCTGTTTCGCAGCCTCTCGCTGCCGGAGCTCGTCTTTTGAACTGGTTTCTTGTGTTTCGCGCTCTATGGTTACCGCACCTCCGCGCGTCTACATCCGCACAAACACACACACACACACTCGCATGCAGGTTCACCTCCCTCTCGGGTGCGCGCGAAGCGCGGTGGACACCCCCCCAGGAAGCAGTCCCTTGAAGATGCACTCGCACCCAGACACAGAGAGACGGGAAAAAAAAAGAGCGAGCAGCCTTCGTTACACCACACAGAATCGCACAGTGCCCTCAGCGGAGGTACCTGCAGCAGCAAGGTAACGGAGGTCAACGGAGCCAAGAGGAACAGAGGCATCGTGCAGCATCAACGAGGTGAAGCGGTGCCAAGCGTGTGGAGGACGGAGACGGAATGGGGCTTTACGTGTATGAAGGCCGCACCCTTCTGCCCCTTCCTCCCCCCTTTCCCCTCAACATGCAGCAAAAGACCTACATCAAGAGGGTCTATGCGCTTCTATGCGTGTACGGGTGTGGGTAGGTGGTGTATCGCTGATAAACAGGGTGAAGTAAAGGGGTTCAAGAAACTGCTGAACAGCGCGAAAGAAAGGCGGCCCTGCATCAGCAACCGCTCACGCAGTAGTAGTGTTTGAGCGGTGCGATGAGTACGTGCAATGAGGAGAGACGTGTGGACGGGAGACGACGGAGCGCGACCCCCCCCCATTACGGCGGCGCCTGCGCCTTCTCTGTCGACTCGTCCGCCGACACGCGGGCGTAGGGCGACAGCTCCTTCTGGATCGCCTCGATGAACATCCACATGAGAATGACCTGTGGCACACACCGCATCGCCTCCACCAACGACCCGGCGTACCACCCGCGCACCCCCTCCTTCGCGTAGATCTGCCGCAGGCAGTCGCCGACGCCGCGGTACACCGTTTTGTCCGTGCCCTGCCCCGACATCCCAATCCGCCGCTTCGCCACGTCCAGCGGAAAGGCGACGAGGATGGACGCAATCGCAGCGGCCGAGCCGCCCACCATCGTGGACAGCACGTTGCGCGCCCCGTAGTTGTCCTTGAAGAAGGGCGGATTGGGGCTGTCCAGCATGGCGTACTTGACCGTCTCGTACGTAGCAAAGCTAACGAGAATGTCGGGCACCCGCTGCATCAGCGAGGCCCCCAGGCCGCGGTAGAAGTTGCGCGGCGAGTGCGTCTCCTGGTACACGAGCCAGCACGTGTGCGCGATGCCGGTGAACCGCTTCTCCCCCGACATGAGACGCAGCCGCACCACCTCACCGGGGTACACGGCGGCACCCGCGATCGTGGCCGAGATGCCGCCGGCGCCGCACTTCATGATGAACTTCTCCATCGCTTCAATCCCCCGCGAGGTGGTCGCGGCGCCGTCCATCGCGTGCGACGTGTCGGCTGCCTCGTGCCGCCGGTCCAGCCAGTCCTGGAAAAAAAACTTGAGCTGCGTGTACAGCAGGAACTGGATGCCGCTGTACGGCACACGGATCACCATGGAGGTGAGGTTGCCACGCCAAAACCCTTTCAGGCCGTCGTGCGCGTAAATGTGCTGCACGAGCTGTGCAATGCTGTACCCCTTGTGCTGCCCCAGCTGCTGCAGCACGACGATGCGCTGGAAGGGGCTGAGTAGCGACTTGGCCAGGGCCCCGCCAAAGCCGCCCGCCACCACATCCACCCACGGCGCATACTTCTTCTCGCTGCTGGACATGGCAGATGGAAAAAAAAAAAACACACACGCAGAGAAAGAAAAGTTGTGTTAGCCGATGCTTGTGCGCGTGTGCGCCTTGTACGCTGACGTGGGTGTCCAAGTGTTCGGAAGCTGGTGTTTACCTGCCCAAAACGAGCTGGCAGCGGGAGCAAGGGCACTCGCTAAAACGAAGACTGCTTCAACCAGGGTAGTGAAGAGGCCGCGAGGGTGCGCCGGAGGGCTGCGTCTTGACCCCAGCAGCGACAGCAACAACAGCAGCGAGTTAACAATCGCGCCCGAAGTTGAGTGGGAGATGGCGTTGTAGGAGAGACGGAAAGAGTCACAAGTGACACTGAAGCCGGTGATGAACCAACTTCTATGGATGCACTGTGTGGGGAAGTGGCACGTGTGTAAAACGTACAGATGTGCGTCTTTGTATGTTTGTATGTTTGTGTGTGTGTGTGTATATGTGTGCCGCTTTGTTGGCAGCCGGGGGGGGGAGGGCCGGACAGGAGGATTGGCGTGGCTCTAGTGGGAACGTCGAGATGACAAACAGAAGCGGCAGAGGAGCGTGCTGATGACCTCTGCCTCTGCCTCGGTTGACCTCCGACTGCTCTTCGACCCGATCTGAGACGCAAACACAAAAGTTACGTGTGTTTTCCAAGAGACAGTTCGGCGGTGATGATGGAGTGGATGTGTGTGTGTGTGTGTGTGTGTGTGCCACGATGTGTCCACAAAACAGAGACGGGAGAAGCGCAGAGGGCACCAGTATGGTGTGTCAGCGTGAGCGAGTGGAGTCGACATCCTGTGAGGCGTACGGACAGAGCGACCCATAAGCGGAGGGACGAGAGCGCGGGTGTGTGTGGTGGTGCCGTCAGCGCTTCACGACTACGTTGGCGAGCGGGACGCAGAAGCGGAGTCTCCTGCGCCTCTTCACCGCCTCACCCCCCCCGCCCTCGCAGTGCCGCCTCTGGCACCTCGCACGTTCGACTCGATCGAGAACTCCAAGGGCAGCGTGCCTTGCCGCTACCTGCAAGTGCGCACGTGGAGATGGGAAAGAGAGCGTGCGAGCCCGTTGCTGCCGACTCACACATTCCCGAGATGCGCCCCAGCGGGGACTCGCTGCCTGTACGCCCCCTTCCTCTTGTCGATGGTGGTGTTGATGTTGTTGCCGCGGAGATGGAGTCGAGCGTGACACACAGTAAGGGGGGAGGAGAGGAGAACAAGAAGCCCCGCCACCGGTAACAGAAGTGGCCAACAGTGGTGCTGGGCCATGCAGTTCTTGAGCTGGTGTGTGTGTGTGTGTGTGTGTGTGTACGTATGTACGCGTCTGTGTGGTGGCACTTCCACAGCCGCTATAGGTCCCCCCCGGGGTTGTCGAGACCTTCCTCCACGTGCGAGGCAGAGGAGCGGAGGGGGGGGCGGCCGGCGTCGTGGACCAGACAAGCAAAGCGGTCAACGACAAACAAAAGAAAGAGATCTAAAGCAGCTCACACCCGCTCCACCCCACGTCACCTTTATGGAGAGAAGGACTTCGCAAACGCGTCACTTGCGCGTGGGGCTTAAGCGCCAGTTGAGGGAGGAGGTAAGGGTGCGTCGACGGAATCGCCGATGCACACGTGCCCCTCCCTCCCCACCCAAGTCGCAGGTTCTCTCTGCCTCTCTCTCACTCGCGATGCGCATGGAGGTATGCAACGCACACGTTGGGCTCGGAAAATAAAAGGAACCACAACCGTGCGAGAAAACAAGAGCAGTCGCGGCAGCCGCAGCGCGCACACAAGCATACAGAATCCGTAAGTCACATAAGACGAAAAATGGGGCTGCACACACACACACACACACACACACCGGCACACCCACGAAGCACTCATATACATGCAAGTATGAAAAGGTGGGGAGTGGGGGTGGTAGGGGGGAAAGAAGGGGGTCGAGGTAGGCGCCGCACAGCGGGCCGTGTGTTCCAATTCTAATGATGGCAGTAGAGGAGCGGGAGAAGAAGCGAAACGACGAAGAGGCGAGAAGGGGGGAGGGGGGGGCCATGAGGTCGTCGTCCGTCTAAGCCGCGGGAGGCCAGGGTGGGGGTGAGGACACGAAGGCCGAGGAAGGACTCCGCCCCGTAAGACACACGGAGCCCACAAAACACACAAACAGCAAGAGAGAGAGCACACGCGACGGTGGACGAGAGAAGGAGGCCAGACAAGACGACACGAAACCGGCAAAACACGTGTGCATGTGTGTGTGTGTGTGCGTGTGTGCGCGTGTGTGTGTGTGTACGTGTGCCGCTCGACGCACAAGGAGAAGAAGAAAGGCATCACGACAGCTGCGTAGGCCCGGCTCACGTAGCATCCACATAATCAAGCATCAGCACATCAATACACACACACACACACACACACACATACACACACAGGATGACAACACCCATTCAAAGTCAGCAGCAAGCAAAAACAGACTGAAAACAGAAGAAACATGGGAACTTCTCGTTGTCAGCAGTGTCGAAACACAGCCGCGCTTCTATGCACGCAGAGTCCTAGTCTTGGGAAGGGTGCAGCAGCAATGCGCAGCGGCAACCGAGTGGCCGCTAATCCTCGCGGAGCCACTCCGGGGTGGAGCGGCCAGACCCGCCCGCCGCCGCCGCCGTCCCCCCACCCACCGCCCCGCCTTCGTCGCCCGCATCCTCGGCACCGTCGTCGTCGTCGTCGTCGTCGATGTAGTCCTCCACATCGTCGTCGAACTCCGACACCTGGTCGAGCTCTTCCACAAACGTGTCATAGACACCACCAGCACCGCTGCTGCGACTTTGAGCGCCGCTACGGCCCTGGAGACCGCTCTTCGCCGGCCCCGTCGACGGGGGCGGCGCGCGATGCGCCTCCTCGGGGAACGCGTCATCGCCGCCATCATCCTCGTCGAGCTCTTGCAGAAACGGGGGCTGCGTGCCGGATACACCGCTGCCACCGCCACGACTCCCTGCAGTGTTGTGATGCTGCTGCGGCTGCTCTTCCTCCTCTTCCGCCTCTTGACCCGCTCCGTGGCCGAAGACGGCTTGGCCGAGGTGCCTGTTGTCCTCGTCGATCTTGCGCAGCATGGCCTCGATGCTGTCATGCTCCTCCGCAGCGGCATCGTCCACATCACCCGCGTCGTCGTGGTCGTCCGCAAAGCTCGAGCTTGTGACCGGGTTCGTCGCTTTCCCGCTCAGCGCGTCCTGCAGCTCTCCGCGGCGCGCCCTTTCCTCCTCCTCCTCCGCCGCCGCGGCCACTGCCAAGGCGGTGAGCTGCGGTGGGGTAGTGCGACAGCTTGCGCGGCCCGCCCCTGCATCACTAAACGTGCCCGACAGCTTCGCGTCACTACCGGCCTCTTCTTGCCTGCGCTCGCGTGCCGCCGCTACGACACCTCGCAGACGGTTCGACGCGGCTTCCCCAGGCCCCACCGGGGCGGGCGCCACCGGCACCGGCTCGTGCCGCCGCTTCGTCGGAGACCGCAGAACATCACGCAGCGAGTTCTTGCGCGCGGCGACGGCGCCACTCCCGGCCACAGGATCAGCCACGTCGGCGATGGCTGAGTTCGCCACGGACGCGGTACGCGGCACCACTGTCGTGCGCGGCGTGGGCTTCCCTGGGCTTGCGCCACCACCCACCACGTACGGCGGGGCGTACGCCGCGGCAGCGGCGGCGGCGGAGGACGCCTGTGACGGATCGTCCGGGAGGTAGAGGAGGCCCGCCACGGCGTGGTTGGCCTTAATCTGCTCATTGCGCTGCTGCACCCGTCGCTGGA
Source organism: Zelonia costaricensis (assembly GCA_030849075.1). Lineage (NCBI taxonomy): Eukaryota > Euglenozoa > Kinetoplastea > Trypanosomatida > Trypanosomatidae > Zelonia > Zelonia costaricensis. The sequence continues at coordinate 78,181 of JASAOO010003502.1, forward strand.
GCTCCTCGATGCTCGTCTCCAGCGCCTGCCTCCGCTCCAGCAGCGTCTTCTGCTGCTCCAGCAGCTGCGCGGCCTTGGATGACTCGTACTCGGCGATCACCTGCTCCTCGTGCATCGGGTCGCCGAGTGGGGTCTGCCCGCGCGATGAAGGCGCCTTGTGCGGCGAGTTCGCGCAGGAGGAGCCCGAGGATGGGGTGGCGCGGGCGAAGGCGCTGCTGCCCTGCCGCACGCCCTGCGCTACGGCGTTGGTGTACACGGCGATGGCCGTCTTGTGCCGCTCGATGGCTTTGGCCCGCTTCTCCTGCGCCGCACAGAGCGCCTCGTACTCTTTTGACGGCATGTTCGTGAGGCGCTTGCGCCGCACCAGCGCGGTCAGCTCCGTGAACTTCTCCTCCATCTGCCTCGTCGACGCGCGCGTGCGCTCCAGCTTGGCGCGCAGCTCCTTGACGGTGCGCAGCAGCCCGGTGCGAGAGTAGATGCCTTCGTTGAGCTGACGCTGCTGCAGCTCATCCGCCGTGGGCATGCGCCGATGCACCTCTTCGATGGTGTGGGCGGCACGCTTGTCGCGGTTCTCGAGGGCGCGGCGGGCCGCCGTCACCTCCTTGAGCCGCTCCCGCGCCTTCTGGAGCTGGATGTCGGCGCGGACGACGAGCGCCTGCACGCCCATGCCCGTGCCGTCCTCGACGCCGAAACGCGCGTACTTCGCCTCGAGCGCTTTGTTCTCCGCCCGCAGCTGGGCGAGACGTCCCCCAGCCGGCGCACGGCCGTTCCCCCTCCCCGCCGCAGCGCCGCCGCCGTTCAATCGCGTCGCGGGCAGCCGCTCCACGGAGCTCACCCGCCGCCTCCCACCGGTGGGTCCGGAACGACGGCCGCGACCGGCGCCCGCCTCGGCCGAGTGCGGCTGCGACTCCGCTGCCGCGGCGGCAGCCGCGTGCGCGGTCTGCAGCGCGACTCGCTGCTTGGCAATGCGGCTGTCCCAGGCCGTCACCTCCGCCTGAAGCTCCGTGATGCGCAGCAGCAGCACCGCTCGCTCGTCCAAGCCTGCAGTCGAGTCGGCCACCTCACTGCGCACATCGGCATCGCCGTGGTCGTCGTTCCAGCTGCGCGAGTCCTGCGCCGAGCGGGGCGTGCGGTTGGCGCTGGGGGGCGTCTCCCGCTGCTGCCGTTGCGCCACAGGCGTCTTGTACGCCGACGCCGGTGCCGGCGTGCTGTCGTCGGTGTCGCTGTCTGACGAGGAGGGGGGTGGGGTGGGGGTGGGGGTGGGGGCCACGGGGATGTGGGCGTCCGCGTCGAGCGTCTCGCCCGCCGCCGCGTTGAGCTGCCGCCGCCTCGCATTACCCCGCACGGAGGCGGGTCCAAGCGGCGAGCCGGTGGTGGCCAGCGAGGCGTGGGAGTGCGCCGCCGTGCTGTGGGAGCTGGCACTCGAGCTCGTGGCGCTGCTCTGCGCGGCAGCGGCAGGCGCGGCGACGGTGGGGGTGCTCGCAACACCGGTGCGGTCTCCCCCAGCGCGCGGCGGGCTTGCTGGCGCAGACGGGTTCGCCAGGTGCGGCGTCATCAGAGAGAGCGGCATGGCGACGCCGCTGCGGTTGGTGCCGTTGTTGAAGCGGATGCCGTTGCCTGCGTCTGGGCTGACGACGGAGCTGGACTCCTCTAACTCGTGCGCGGCCGGAACGAAAGAAGGGGGATTGCTGGGGGACGGACTGCGCGGGTGGCTGATGTGGGACTGCTTTGCCGACGCAGTGGTTGTGATGTTCGTGAACGTGTCCGAGTACGCCTCGGAGCGGACCGATGGCGCCCGCACGTGCAACGCCGTGACGCTAGAGACCGTGTTGTTGGCACGGAAGCCGCCCCCCGCGGCCGCCGCCCCATCGTGCTCCTCGTCGCTCACCGTCGTCGCCGCCGCGTCGATCTCAGCCGCGCTGAGGCGGCCGACTGCGTCGTCCCGCTCGTCCTCCAGCGCCTCCACCCTCGTGTAGTTCGACTGGTGCAAAGCCGTCTTCTTCCCGCTGATCGCCGTGTCAGAGCTGTGGCGCTCGCCCGAGACGTCGCGGGCGTTCGGGATGGCGTGCATGCTGGGGCCGCTCCACCTCGTCGCCGATTCTACGGCCGCTCCGCCGGCTTGGCGGCCTCGCGAGGCGGTGGACGAGGACGACGCGGTGGAGCTCGTGCGCGACGTGTGCGACGCCGCGGCGGAGCTCTGCGACTGGGTCGTGTAACGCGGCGGGAGCTCTGGGGCAGTCACGACGGCGGCACGGCCGGCGCCTGGCAGCGGCCCGCCACGCGAGCTGCTTGTATTCGTGCTCGTGGCGTTGCGGTTGGGACTGCTGTTGTCGTCGCGGCGGTTCCTGTTGGGGCTGCTGCGGATGCTGCCGGGCACGGCGTGGTTGTAGTCGTGTGAAGGCCCCTTGGCACCCACGCGGCCCCGCAGCGGCGACGGTGACCCGCTTGACGCCGTCGACGCCGTCGCAGCTCCCCTGGCCTCGACTGGGTAGCCGTGATGGGGTGAGGATTTCGCGCTGGAGTGGTACGGGGCGCCGGCGGCGGCCTTCTGGGCCTTTGGGGCATCCCCGAGCTCGCGGTAGGGGTCGCCCTCGTTGTCGTCCTCGTCGTCACCGAGCTCCGCGTAGGCGTCCTGGCGTCCTGACGCCCGTCCCGTGGTGGGCGCGGTGATGACGTTGAGGTCGTCACCGTGGGCGGCGTACGGCGGGAGAACCGCCGTCAGACCCCCCGACGCCGGCTGCTGCTGCTGCTGTTCCTTCGTCGCCGCAGCGCGACCACGGCCACCCGTCCGGCTCGACCTGCCGCTCTCGTCCGTGCCGTTCGGCCTGTCGGACCTCGCGCGGCTGTGGTGCTGCCGGGGCGCGGACACCGACCCGTTCGAGGACGTCGGGGACGGCCACGAGGAGCTCAACTCGTGTGCGCCCTGCCCCAGGAGCGGGTCTGCAGAGGAGGACTCGTAGCTGGAGAAGCTGGACGCCATCGACTGCTTGCCGCGCACCCCCGCCGACTTCTTCGCCACGGCGATGCCATCGCCGATGAACTCCGCGGCTGTGGGCGCGAAGATGGCGTGGGCGCGGCTGCTACTGCCGGCCGCCGCGGCAGCGGTGGTGGAGGAGGCCGTGGACGGGGGGTAGCCGCGCGGCGAGGACTTGTTGGCGACGGAGTTCAGTTCAGCGTCTTCGAAGTCGTCCTCGTAC
>JASAOO010003503.1:0-55039 GCA_030849075.1 Zelonia costaricensis
GTATTCTCAAACTGATAAAATGGCGAGGAGGGGGGTCAGCAACAAGACGAAGAAAGAAGCAAGCAAGTCTACGGTGGAAAGTGAAGAGGAGGTGCCAGCGGCGCAATGGAAAAGGGGGCCGTGCGGCGCTGGGTGTCGCGATGCGCTTGCGGTGTGCGTGTTGGGGGGGGGGGGAGGTCCGAGGCGACGTGCGAGCTGGACGAGACTCACCGATACGTGTCTGTGTGGATGACATGACGAGTATTTCCTTCGCGTGCACGTTGCCGATCGGCTCACGGGTTCCCAGCCGCTCTGCAGCGCGCGCCGCAGTGCGCACAACCGCGCGCGTCTACAAACCCGCGAACGCAGGCGCGGCAAGCAGCGGTGGGGCACCCCAACGCAGCGCACGCGAGTGCCCTGTCCCTGGGCTCTGCGTACCGTGGCCATGGCGCTGCTGCTGCTGCTGCTGCGCATCGTACCCTTGCAGACCAGCATCACCCACAACACACATACACACAGCTCGACACATTCAAGAACGCACCGCTCATGAAGCGCTCATGACGAAAGGTCGCGCGGGAAGGGCAGGCTGTACACGGTCTGCACAAACCGCTGCTGCTCCGCCGGCAGCCCGCTTGCTGTCACGCCGTTCGACGGCCACGCATCCATGAGGTGGTGGATCTTGTCCAGCCGCTGCCGGCACGTCATCCCCTGCGGATTGACCTCCACCGGGTCCGGCACGTGCGTCAGCGACGCCGCGTTCGGCGCCGCGCGGGTGGCGGGCACGTGGGGCACGTTCAGAGTGGCGAGCGTCGCCCACGGGTCCTCGGCTGGCGCCGCGGGGGCCGCCGGCATGCCCGGCCCGGTGGCGAGGCGGTTGGGCACCGTCGGCAGCATGGCGGACGGCACGTTGTAGTTGGCCAGCGTCGCGAGCTCGTCGTCGGGCAGCACCGGCAGCTGGTTCACCCACTGCTGCGGCTGCTGCGGGGCCTGCATGAAGCCATTCGCGTTGCCGGGGATGCCGGGCGGGCTGGGAGTTTGGTTCGAGGTGAAGTACGCCCCACCCGCCGTGCGCCCCGGCGACACGTTCAACGGCGACTTGCGCGCCGAGTCGAACTCACCGCTGTCGAAGGTGGACGGGGACAGCGCCGGACCCGGACCAGCCAGCGCCGCGCCACCAGCGCCGCCGCCGTGGCTGGACCGGCCGATGTCCTCGATCGAGCACCACTTCTGGAAGAGTACGTCGATGTGCGCATCGCGAATACCACTATAGCGGATCTCAAGCTGCACCGTGGCCGCGTCCACGATACCAATCACCTTGCGCCAGCCGCACTGGCACGGCAGCGTGAGCTCGACCCGCGACGGCTCCAGCCCGCTGCCCCGCTGCGGGAGAATCACCAGCGTGACGCCGACCTCCGGCGCGGCGAGTGTGTAGTCGTCGCGGTTCTTGAGCGCGAGAATGTACGTGCCGCTGGACAGCGCCAGCTCCTTGGCCATCACCTTCTCCTTGCGCGACAGCGGGTAGGTGACGCCGTCTTGCACGTACATGGTCTCCTCCGGAGTGTAGCCCTCCTTCGTGACGAGGTCGACCTGCTCGATGGGCAGCAGGATGCCGTCCATTTTGCGGATAATGTTGTCGCAGCGGGCCATATAGGCCGTCATCTTGCCCGCGCAGAACTCGGAGAGGTTCTTGGAGTACTGCGCGTTCTTGGGGTTCTTGTCGTTGAGGGCCGTGTGGCGGACGTAGTTCAAGATCTGCACGCCGCGGACGTACTGCTGGTAGACGGTATCGTAGCTCTGCAGCAGACGGCCCAGCTCGCCGCGGAAGCGGGTGTTGCTGCTGATGCGGACCTTGGTGCGGTCCACATCGTACTCGCGCTGCTCGCACTGCCGCAGCAGGTCAAGGCTCTCCGCCAGCAGCAGCTTCTGCGTCATGGATTAAGGAGGGGACGTCGGACGGCGGAGGGAGGGAGCGAGATGTGGTGGGGTGTGTGCGGCAGCTGCCGAGGGTGCGCAGAGAGGGGCGGGGGACGTTGAAGGAAACGAGGCAACACCAACACGCGAGCAAGGAGTAAAGCGAAGATGCGAGCAACACAAGGCAGAGCGGGAGCGCAACTGTGCGGCGTGGGGTGAGGGGAGGCGACAGCGGAAGCACATGTGGGAGTGAGAAGGTGGTGGTGGGGGGGGGGGATGGCGGCATCATGCCATCCGGAGAGTGGGCGGCAGTGGCTGCACCGGCGCCCTCAACGCACGCCATCACGCGCGCGCGGTTGCAGCTAGTTGTGCGCGCGAGACGCCAACCGTGCCAGCCAAGGCTTGCTTGGAGGTTTCGTGTTTACTTCGAATTCGTGCCCCACACACAGCGCATGCTATCGTACGCCCACACACACACACACACACACACACCACAACCAACACAGCCAACACACAATCGCGTACGAGTCTCTACCTTCTGCTCCAACGCAATCCTGCTGCATGCCGAGCACGCCACACCAGTCTGCAGGTGCATGAGGGCCCGGGTCGCATGAGGGACGCCACCGTCACAGCAGTTTGAGCTGGCCGGTGACCTCGTCAACCAAGCTCTTCGGGCCCGGCCCGATGGCGACCACAGTCTTGCTGCCGGGCGCCACCTGCGTGCGGCCTGCGTCCCTGATGACGTAGTAGGGCAGGTTCACGCGCTTCGCGTGCTTCGCCAGCTCCAGCATCGCGGCTTCGTCGGGGCACTGCACGGCGACCTTGCCGCTGCCGCTCGCGTGCCATGCGTCGTACCACTGGAGCCACGACTGCGACACAGGGTCCAGTGGCGTGTCGGGGTAGTCAACCTTGCGCCGCTGCAGCTCGATCAGCTCCTCCACCACCGCCACCGCCGCGTGGGCGCACTGCGCGGCGATCTTGCCGCTGCCCATCTTCAGGTCCTTGCGCACGACGAGCACCATCTTTACCGGCTCCCCCGTTGCCGCGAGGCTGCTCACCTGCCGGCACGCCGTCATGGGCCGCTGAAGGAGCGAGAACAGGAAGCTCGCCATGGCCGGACGGTGCACCATCCCAAGCACAACACACACAACCGCGAAGGCGGCTGCAAAGCTCACCCAGAAGATGCGCCGCACCGTCGTGGCGGCCGCGGTCAGCGCGTCGGTCGACGCGGAGTCTGCGTACGCGATGATGTGAAGGATATCCACGAGGGAGAGCGCGGTGAGGGAGGCTGGCAGCCGCGATGCGGCCGCGGCGTGCTGCATCCACGCACCTGTGGAGGCGGAGAGAGAGAGGGAGGCGAGGTGCGAGCTACGACGGGTGCGACGTAGTGCAGGATGGTGAAGGCGCGTGTCGCTGGCGGAGGTGCCGCAGGGACGGCCCGTTCTTGTCGAGCGCGCACCAAGGCGCGGTCGAGGAGTGCGGAGGAGACGAGGAAAGGGGGGTGCATGACCAGGTGCAGCAGTGGTGGTGGTGGGTAGGAGAGGAGAGAGGGGGGGGGGGGGCATCAGCGACCTAGACGGAGCTGCCACTGTTCTTGCAGCTGGCTCACCCAACGTCGAGTCGATGTAGACGAACAACGCGGCGGCGAGGCCCGCTCGCCCAATCGACGCCGGGGATCGCTCTGCGCTGAGGGGCGGCGCAGTCCCCCCCCCCCCACCGCTTGAGTGACCGGCCACGTCTGCCTGTCGAAGTGCACAAGACCGCCTTCCACGCAACAGCGGCGTGAGACGGGGGGGGGCGCGTGTGCGTGTGTGGGCACATCTTGCCGGTGCTGATGTCGTGGCGGCGCGCCTGTGCTGGTCCGTGGGAGAGCCCCCCTCGCTCCCCCCCGTTCCCGAGGCGGCTGACTCAGCCGCGTACTGCTCTGTACTTCTCCAGCATCTCGCGAAACGCTTCTTTGTGGTGGCTCTTGTCGGATCGACACAGCGAACGCAGCGCACACACACACAGACACATAAACACACACAGACGCGCCAGTGTGCCAGTGCGTAGCGGATCGCGAGGTGCCTCTGCTCTATCACAGCACTTCAGTCGGTTCAGGTGCCGATTCTGTGTATCCTCGCTGCGCGTGCACTGTGACAAGAGTGGGTGCAGGCGGGGTACGCGAGCTGTGCCGTTCGGGCGTTGCGCGCGCACACACACACACACACATACACACACACCCTAGTCGAAAACCACCATGACCACTGTCGTGTTGTCGCCGCCGCTGAGTTCGTTCACGACGTGCTCCGTCAAGCGCCGCGCCACCGCCTGCACGGCAAAGGAGTGCGCCACGTCGGCGGCGCCCGCCATGTCCAGGCCACCACCGTCCTCACCGCCGCTGCCGGGCGTGCACAGGGCCGCGCTCGGGCCGCAGCGTGCGGCGGTGCACTTGCGCGCCGACCGGGCCTCCGGCGACCGCTGCCGGTGCGGGGTGCAGTCGAGCGCCGCGCCAAGCTCGCTCAGCGTATCAGCGTGACCCGCCGCCGCCCCCGTCACGCACGAGGGTGCGCCGGCGGCGGCGGCGGTGGTGGTGGTGGCTGATGTCTTCAGCTCGGCCGCGACGAAGGCGAGCACGGCCTCGGCCGACATGCGGTCCCACACGCCGTCCGAGGCCATGACGAGCACGTCGCCGCGTCGCACCTCCCACTCGTACACGTCAGCAACGTTGCTGACCGCGTTGCCCGTGAGTGCTGTCACCTGTGGCGAGGCCGCGGGGTCTTGCGCGGTGAGCGGCGAAGACGGAAAGGAGGCGGAGAAGGGTGCCCGCTGCGGGCGCGTCTCCACCGTCAGCCCCGAACCAGCGCGGCCCGCATCGTCAAGCGCTGCTGTGTGCGTCGGCTCCTGTGAGTGCGGCGCGTGCGTGGCCTCGGGGCTCCCGCCCCCATCGTCGTCGCCGTCGCCAGCGCCGTCCGCGTCCAGCGAGGGGCCGCGCGGCGATGAGGTCGCAGACTGCCAGCACAACGCACGCGCGGCCGCCGCTGTCGCGCCGCACTCCCCCGACGGCGTGCTGCCACGCGAGTTCAACTGACTCACCTGCCATGCGTCGCGTGCGCAGGAGGCCGCCGGCTGACGTGACGCGCTGCGGCGGGCTGCGGCGGCGACGGTGATGGGGGCCGCGGCATGCACCTCGCACAGCGGAGCCGCCGGTGACGACGATGCTGCCGTCGCCACTGCAGTGGCCGTTGCTGAGCTCCACCACTGCGCTGGGGCGACCTTGTAGCGGTAGTCGCCCAGCCCCCGCGTGACGTCGAGGCTGCCATCAAGTCGCCCGAGCTCCACCACACCGCCCGCGGCCAATATGCGGGCCCGCTCCGCTGGGTAGCTGCCAATGCGGTGGTCTGTGGTGCTGAGCAGCACCTCGCCCGTCTCCAGGCTGCCCACGATGGCGCGACTGTCCCCGAGGTTGGCGATGCAGAGCCGGTACGTCTCCGCGCACCCCCGCGCCTCGCCGCACGCGTCGGCTCGTGTAACCGGCAGCTTGTAAAACGCAGCCACACTCGCGGTGGAGCCGGCGTCACGGCGCTGCGTCCCCCGCCCGTACGCGGCGTCGTGCAGAAGGTCGAAGAGGGTCAGGTCCAGATGCACCAGCGCCTGCACCAGAGCCGCGCTCACCACTCGCTGGAACTCCACCGCAGCCGGCGTTTGGGCCGGCAGAGACGCCGCCTCGCTCCGCTGCAGACCGCTATTGTGCGCACAAGGGGTGTCCGGCTGGCTGCTGCCGTCGTCGTCGCTCTGCTCATGGCGCCACTGGTCGTGATAAGCGCGGACAACGTGTTCGAAGTGCTCGGGAAAGTGCTGCGCCGCGAGGGAGGCGACGGTGTCGCCGCAGTGCCCATCAAACACGCCGAAGCACGAGAACATCAGCTCGCTTGCATCCAACGCGTCGGTGGCGTCCACCAGGCCGGCGTCTGCCTCGTGCGCGGCATGCCCGTCGGCTGTGCTTTCGCTGCCCGCGGCTGAGGGTGCAGTCTCGTCGCCGCCGGTGCGCACGGGCAGCGCTGGTAGTATCATCACGTTGTCCTCCTGCCGACTACGGCACCCACGCAGGGAGCTGAAGGCATACTGGAAGCGCGACGCCGGCGACAGCGCGGCCGCAGCGACGCCGAGTGCTGCCGGCCCGGTGAACGCCTCCAGCGCCGGCACGTCCCAGGACGGCGATGCCTGTAGTGTGGGCGACATCCACACCGGCGCCGGATGTGCCTCCAGCGGGGGATCGAGCAGCGCGGACAGGAGCTCCGTGCGCACCGAGTCCTGCTCCGCAACCTTCCAGATCGACCGCGAGCTGCGCGCCACCTCCGCCCCACTCATCGCGAGCGCCGCTGCCAGCATCGCCTCCGGTCCCGGCAGATCACTGGTATCCGGCGAGGCCCATGACGACGACGGCCATGACACGCTGCGCCCCTCGACCGCGTCAGCGACGCCGCCGGTGCGGCTGGCGGTCCGAGGGGGCTGGACAACCACAGCCGCCGCAGCGGAGGGGGCGAAGGCGCGGGTCCTGGCGCTGCCAGGCGGCGTGGACGTCGTCTGCGCGTGCGCTGCAGTCGGCGAAAACGCACCGCCATCGACGTCGCTGCTGTTCTCTTCGCCTCTGTCCCCCTCCCCGGCCACGGGCGCGAGTGACGCACTGGACGCGAGGGCCACGAGTGGGGGCGGCGGCACGAGCTGCAGCGCGGCCGCCACGTACTTCGCCGCGCTGCCCACGTCCACTCCGTCCTCCTCGCCGAAGCCCACGTCACTGGCACGCGGCGCGCTATTCCAAGCATGCGGCAGAGCGGGGAAGGAGCCGGACAACCGCGGCCGCCCCGTGGTCGGTGCCGCGGCAGGCCCGAGAGACGGAAGGGCCGAGTACGGCGGCAGGCCGCACAGCTCCTGCTCCACCCCGAAGCACCACCCCGGCTCCCCCTCCTGCCCGCATGTCTCAGGTGCCGTAGCACTCACCGGGGGCGGCGCGCCCTCAGCAAACGCTGATGTGCTGCTGATGCTGCACACACGCGCGCGTCCAGCAGCGGCGGCAGCAGCTGTAGCGGCAGGGGCGTGCGTGAACGAAAGGCTCTGCGAGGGGTGCAGGGCCGATGCGGGCCGGGGCGCCGCCGTGGGCAGCGTCAGCGGGCTGCCGCGGGACGTCTGGCGTTGGAAGATGAACGAGCCGGTGCTCCCACGCGTCGAGTCCTCCCATCTGCTGGGCGACAGCCGCTGCGAGATGCGCTGCGAGATCGACTCGCCGACCCACACGCTGGGCGAGGTGCGGCGCACGGCGGCTGTTGCTGCTGCTGCCACCGAGTCCGCCAGCGGGGGCGTCGAGCACCGCGACGCGGACGCCTCCAGCTCGGCGACGTGGCCGCTGCTGCACGACCCACCCGGGCCTCCGTTTCCGACTCGGCGCAGCGGCGCGTCAGCCGAGGAGGACGGCAGCGGCATCAGCGGCGCGCTCTGCAGCCGTACACGCGGTGGTGGCACACTGGCCGTCACAGGCGAGTCCACGACGGCCGCGCCGGACCACGGCCGCACTCGCACGGGCGGCGAGGCGGCGCCGCTGCACGCCGTGTCCAGCTGCGGCTGGGAGTGTGGTCGTCGAGGGAGTGCGAAGGCGCTGACAGTTGAGCCGGCGGCGGCCTCAGCGGGCGTCACGGGCCAGTGCGTCAACGTCGGCGCGCCGTCGAAGCGGGCCGACGACGCCCGCGGTCCCCTCGCTGTCTCGCTGCCGCCACTCTGCACGCTGCCACCGGGTGACTGTACGACTGTGGTGGCGGTGGTCGAGGATGCGGGCCACCGCGCGGACGACGTCGCCGCGGGGCTCTCGGTGAGTTGCGGTGAGGTGGAGCTGCTCGCGGCACGGCCGCCGCCACCTCCGCCAGCGGCTGCGGTGCCGGTGTGGTCAGCGGCCGTGGTGGTGCCAAGGGCCAGCCCGCTCCCACGACGCAGTGCCGCCGGACGGCTGAGGGCAATCACGGGCTTGGCCGCGGCCCCGAGAGACGCGCCACGCGAAACCGCACAAGTGACGGCGGTGGCTGTTGTTGGCGCGATGGCAGAGCTGCTGGCGTCTGCCGCCTCGGCGACCGCGCTGAGTTGCGCCGCGAAGCGACCGGACCCGAGCGGCTCCCATGGCTCGAGAGTCACATCACCCCCACCACCACCGCCGTCTCCTGCACTAGCAGGACCAGTGTGGAGGCGCTTCCAGGTCGGTCCAACCGCTGTCGATGCTGGCCGATGATGCGGCGGCTGTGACTGCGGGTGCTCCTGCGCGTAGATCCCCGAACCCGGCGAGCTCGGGAACTCCGCCGCGGCCCCGCGCCGCCCTGCCACGCCCTCCAGCACGGCAGCACCGGTGGGGACGCCAGAGACGGGCGAGGTGCCGCCAGCGCTGTCTGGCATACTGACACTCGCGCCGCTGCGGGCACGCACTTGATCGCGCCAACGCTGCTGGACCACCTTTGCCGGTGCCGACACTGGCGACGAGACCCGCGACGTCGCACTGCACGGCACAACAGAGAAGGCCGGCGCGGTGATGCTCGGGCACGGGGACAGCACGGAGCGGAAGGAGTGCAGCAGCGGCGTGTCGCTGACGTCGGAGCGGCTACGCAGCGACGCCGGGCCCAAGGACGCAACCGCCAGATCGGCTGGCTCGGCGCGCAGCTGCGTGTTGACGAACACACTGCTACTTTGGGAGAAGCTGCGCATCGCGGGCGACGACGGGTGGGAGACGAAGCGGCGAAGCGAATCTGCTAAACCCGTTGCTGCTGACGCTGATGCTGCTGCGGCGGCGGCTGCGGCGGGGGCAGGTCCAGGAGCCGGGTCACTCACACGACCAAGGCCAGCACCGGGCGGCGCGAGCACGAGGGACGGGATCACGAACACGGCCTCATCGCTTGCGTACGAGTCTGTATGGTTGCTGTCGCCGCCGCCGCCGCCTAGCAAGAAGGATCCACTGTGCCCGCGTCGCGCACCGGGGTGCCTCTCCGTCGAGTCCCGCGCCTCCGTGAGACTCGACGTCGTGGACGTCATCGTGTCGCGCGTCGGCTCGTGGGCGGATGCGCTGGAGAAGGCGCTGCGTAGTCGTGACGACCGCCGCTTCCGCGCGTGCGCTGTCGAGGCGCTCCACGCGAGGACGTCGTCGTTGCAGCCGTCATCGTGGTGCTCGCTGCCAAGCTCCACTCTCGGTGCCCAGCCGCAGTTGCGCCGGAAGGCCGCATCGCGGCTCTCCTCCGGTGGCGCTGCATCAGCATCCACCTTCGCACGGTGCGCACACGAGGTGCGTCCACCCGCGGCACCGCCCTCCCCGCCGCTCTCGACCGCCACGCGAAGGAGGTCGAGGAGGTTCACGCCCTCGTCACCGCCGCACGCGGGGCTGCAGCGGGTGGGCAGCCCGGCGTGCGGCGGTGACGGCTTGAGCGGCGTCGTGCTCGGGATGGGGGCGTTAGTGAGGGAGGCGCTGAAGCTCCTGGTAGCCGCCCTAGACGCAATGAAGTTGGCTGCGTCCCCTGCAGGAGCAGCCGCACTCGCGATGGGGTCGACCCGTGACACCGACACGGGTCCGCAGGTGTCCACGGCGTGGCAGCCGAGGGCCAGGTTTGGCAGCTGTGCGACGCATGCTGGGCACGCGTTGCCGTACTCCCGCGGGCTCCGCCACACCTGCGCCCCTTCGATTGACCGAGTCCGTGCTTGGGGCCCGGGGGGTGACAACTCCCTCGTGAGGCACACGCGCGGCGGCCCCGCGTCTACATCACCGCACGCAGCGCGGCGCACGTCGCTGTCGACACGCGACGGGACGCCCGGGGCGGCGTCGATCGAGTCACTGCAGCCCGATTCGCGAACCACCTCGGAGCTCCGTCGGATGTGTAGGCCGTCGCTCTGGGGTGCCGCAACGGCCACGCGCGACGGCGAGCGAGGCGTGGCGCTGCCGCTGCTGCAATGCGAGCTGAAGCTCTCCTCCATTCCCTCGCACTCTACGCTGTCGCCGTTGGCGCTGCGGCCGTGCGCGGGTCTGTGGCCGTGCCGCCTGTAGACCACCGTGGGACGGCGCTGCCACGGCCGCTGCGATGGCTGCTCGTGGTGTGGCGCGTGTAGGGGGACGGCCAGCTCTGCCTCCGTGAAGAGCGGAGCGGGGCTGCGCCGTGTCTTGCCGGGCGGCGGGCTCTGCAGGACGTTGCATGCATCCTGGAAGAGCCTCAGCGCCGGTGGGGTGGTCGCCGCCACGGCGGTGGGGGCGCGCGGCGCACCGACGAGCATCTCTGTCGATGTCGCTCCAGGCGCGTAGTGCCTGGTGCCGGCGGACGCGGCCGATACGTGGGGCTCCGCACTGCGCGCGCGAGGGCCACGCATCGGCGCCTGCCCGTACAGACACGTCGAAAGGCGTTCCTCCATGGGCCGCGTGCTTACATGCTTCAACAGCGGATTTCCCTCCAGGTCGAACAACTCGGCAACGCAGTCAAGATCGACCCAGCGACGGCGCCCCGCAAGCGCTGCGCACGTCCGGCTCGTATGTGTGTGTGTGTGCGAGGGTGAAGGGTGGGGAGGAGGGGAGGAGAGGGGGCTTTGCGTATGCTCGTGTGTAGCTTCCACGCCTACAACGCCGCACTCGTGCACGCGTACGTGTGAGGATGTGTGCTTCGATGCTTGCTGGTGGTAGGGGGGAGGGGGAGGGGAAGTGAGGATGTTCTATGAGAGCTGGTGAGGCCGGCCAGGTGATTGCCGACGTGGTGGTCGCCGTGTCTATGCTGTTTGCGCCCGAATGAGGGGGGAGGGAGGGGGGAGGGAGGGCAGCGACGCGCACACGACCTCACCAGTGCAGAAGGACAAGAAGGAAGAGCCGCAGGCAGCGAGAGAGAGAGAGAGAGAGCTGCAGCGGAGACGGGAACGACGAGGAGGTGACGGCCCGGCAACACCGCGTGGCCCTCCACCCGCCTTCGTCGCGGAGCACCGGCGGATGTCGTGTGAGAGCGGAAAGCAGAAACGGCACTCTTGATGTCCGCGAGTGTGTGTGTGTGTGTAGACGTGCGTATGCCCGGGACGTCAGAGGCGTCGCTTGCGTTGATCAAGAGCGCGTCCGCGTCGCGAATCGTGTCACGGACAGCGACAGCAAGAGAGAGAGAGAGCGGGTGGGGGAGGGGGGGTGAGAAGGGGCTGCTGTGTGCTGACTGCGCTGGCGCTCGAGTCAACGGCGCGTGTATGTGGCGGAGAGGGGGGGAAGGGAACCGGCGTGTGTGTGTGTGTGTGTGTGTGTGTGTGTGCGAGAGAGAGATAGAGTCGGGGTACCAAGCGGGGTGGACAGCGAGGACGGGGGGGGGGGGGAGGGTGAGAGGATGTACGGCACGCAAGAGGTGGGGCCAACGCAGCGCCGTGGTTCGAGAGCATGGAGGCGGAGCTGGTCCGCGTACTGCCTCGACGCTAATCAGCGCACGCATGTGAATCTTCACGGGCAGATGAACGCGGGGGAGACGCAAGTGGTGCCCATCCTTGCGGGGACACGGGCACGTTACATATTTGTTGCACTCTGCCTTTGGCGTGATGGGCACGTCACGTGGCCCTCCACACAAGTCGTCCGTGGTGTCGATGCGCGCAGGGGGACAGCGGAACCTCAAGCCGCAGCGAGGTTGTACCGCGCCTCTCGCGTGTACGTGCCCTGCCCCCAGCACGTGTGTGTGTGTGAGGTGCCCTCCCCCTCCCCCCCCTTTGCGGCATTTCAGAAAGGGGCCGAGAGTCTGCGGGGAGGCAGCGGAGGTGCACGGAGCGAGAAATCGCGGCGCACGCACTGAGCCGGCATCGACCGCCCTCACGTGGGCTCTTGCGTCCTTCCTCCCCACTCCCCCACGTCCCCCGCTCACGGCACTTCGCGGAGCTCCCACTACCTGATGTTCGCGGTCGCTACGAGAAACGGGATGAGCAGCACCTCGCACAGCTGCCGCAGCGCCGCCTCCGACGCCGCCGTCAGACTCACGCGGCCGGTGCTGTGCAGCACACACGTCACGTGCTCGACCAACCCGTCGTGCACCGCGGACGACGTCAGGCCACTCGTGACGGCGCCCCCACGCCGCGATCGCTTTGCCGGCGCGGTCGGGGTTGCACCCAAGCTCTGCGCGGCGAACGACGAAGGAGGAGAGGGTGGGGCGGCCACCGCTGTCAGCGCATCCGCTGGGCTTGTCGTCCGCGAAGTCCACCCACCAGCGCTCGCGACCACGGGGAACTCCCCAGGCGCGGTTGTCGCCGTGCCTGCCGCCGTGCTTCGCGTGCCCGCATCGTCTCCGCGATCGACCCGCACGCTCTCCAGTCCATACGGCGTCGTCGACTCGGCGATGAAGGTGGAGTCGGTGAAGAAGTGTGCCGCACTCGCCTCCGTGACCCACTGTGGACCGCCGCTGCTGTTGCTGTGGGCCGTGCCACTCGTGCTCGTGGCGCTCGGGTTGACAGTCATCGATGCCGATGCCGGCGCCGCGGAGGATAGTGAGAGCCGGAGACCACCGCTGCGTACGAACTTGCCTCGCAGCGCTGACGCGGGCGGGTGCAACGGTGGCGTCACGGCAGGAGGCGACAGCGGCGGTGGCTCGGTGCTGCGCCACTCGAGGGCGAGCTGCAGACTGTGCATACTCGTGTGGCGCCGCACGGTGAAGGCAACGAGGTGGTGCGCGAGGCGAGCGCGCTGGTGCTGCAGGTAGCGCACGAAGGCCGCAGAAGCCGCCGCGGAGGCGCTCTTGTGGCCTGCGCAGACCCCGAAGCCGCCGTCGCCGCCCACGTCACTTCGCGCCTGCTGCACCGCCGCAGCGGGGGCCTCGTCACCGCCGGCCTCCCCCTTCGCCTTGGCAGCCTTCGCCTTAGAGGCCCTCGAGCGGGTGGTGTTGCCGCTGGTGTGCCCTTCCTCGATAGTGCCCTCCGGCCCGCGGAGGAACCAGCGCCACCACGCCAGCGGGGCGTCACCAGAGACGTTCACGCTCGCACGTCGCACCGGCCCCGGCTGCCGCGCGACGGCTGCAGGTGCGCCGCTCGCTGACGAAGGCGGTGGCGACCCTTCCCGCTGCGGCTGCTGCTGGTCGTTCTCACTCTCCCTCTCCACATCACCGCCCTCGACACCCTCTTGTGCCGTCATCACGTCCGCCTCGGCTGCAGCTGCGGCGTCCGCAGCGCTCGCGTCGCCTGTGGTGGTGTTGGTGGCGGCGGCGGCACCGGTCTGCCCGAAAAGGTCGTCACGCAGGCGCGCGATTTCCGTCCAGCGCGGGGTGGCCACAGCCTGCACAAAGTCGATGGTGCACCAGGGCGCGTGCACGTGGTCTGCGCGTGGGGGAGCAGGGGACGCGTGCGTTGCTGAGACGGGGGGCGGCTGACGCAGCGCAGCGCCGTCATTGCGGGACAGGGGCACGGCGGGGTCTGCGCCAGCCAGGACGGCTGCCAAGGACGGCGGCGGCGCAGCTTCTCCGACGGCGCGTGCAGTCCCTCGAACCAACTCCACGCGCCGCGCCGGCGCTGGCTGTGGTGCCGCACTCCCCGCCCTCTCCGTCATCAGCCGCTCTTCCTCCGGCTGCCCATCCGCGTCGTCATCGCTGATGCTGTCGGAGAGCGGGTGGCGGAAGACGTGGCGCAGCAGTAGCCGCTCCTCCCGCGCAGCCCGACGCGCCTGCCGAGGCACGCACGCCTCCTGCAGCGCGTCCCGCACCCGCTGCGCCAGCACGTGCGTAGCGTGAACGCTTCCTCGGGTCATCATGCGCACGACGCCGGAGGCGAGCACCTGCACCGTCGCGCCGCCGTACAGCACGCCGTCCACGAGGTACGGCGGGGTGCGCAGAACGCAGTGGCTCGGCGCACCGGTCGCACCACGGCACAACTCCACGTTCCACGAGCGGGATGCGACGCGGAGGAGGTCGGGCAGCTGCGGAACCCCATCCTGATGCTCGTCGAGGGAAGCGCGCGCGGCAACAGCGGCGCTTCCAGCGCGACGAGAATCGCCACGGCTGTGTCCGGGAGCGGTGGAGTGCAGCAAGCTTGACAGCGCCGGCGCGGCACCAACGGGAACGAAGGCGCACGCCCCAGTGAATACCCCCTCCATCTCTGTTGCCTCGCGCTGTTCAAGACTGGAAGTAGATTGGCGGTGTGCTGCGCGAGCATGCGACGAACTCGCCGGTTCTGTTGCCGCGTTGCTGCCCTCATCGTCGTCTGAGTACACCTGCGCGTCCTCTGCGTCTCTGTCGATATGCGGCAGCGTGAAGGGGAAGCGGCTGGTGATGGTGTGTACAGTGATCTCCATCAGGTATCTGCGTGTCCCCAATTGGGTGTGTGTGTGTGTGGGGGGGGGGGTGCGGTGGACTCGCGCCGGCAGGGGCCGAGGGTGAGGGCGGCTGCGTGAGAGAAGAGGCGGTGTGTGTGAGGGAGGTGAAGTGGACCCTACGCGGCGTCTGCTGATGTGTGTGCGGGTGTGTGTGTGTGCGGGTGAAGACGCAGTGAAGCGCGCGGAGGTTAGAAGTGAAATGCAAGGCGCGGCAAAGATGGACGGGTACGGGCGCGGTCAACGGCCCGCCTCATCTCGGAGCGCCAACGCAGCGGTGAAGCGGAGCTCAGCGGCCGTGGTGGCTGCACCGCTGACAGCGAAGCGTGTGTTTGTGTGTGTCGACGGTGTGAACACACACACACACACACACACACGCACGGACAGATCAAAGCCATCCTCGAGTCTGCTCAACTTCTCTCATCTCTTTTGCTGCTGTTCTGCTCCCTCACCGTTCGGGGAGGAGGGGGGTGGAGAGAAGGACACGAGGCGCACTCCCTGTGTGTGTGTGTGTGTATGTGAAAACGGAAGTTGGTCAGCGACGGTGACCATGACGGCGTGCGTGCGTTGGTGAGGCACCCACCGCCGCTACGCACGACCAGCACGATGCGCGAGAAAGACGGAAACAAGAAACACAAGGGAGCGCGAACACAAGGAAGAGTGGGGGGGGTACACGCGAAGGTGATTCCGCGAGGGGCCAAGACGGTAGGGGGGTGGCCAACACGAGGCGCCGCGCGGGGAAGAGAACGGAGACGGACGACACTGTGAAGTGGCGTCCCGACGAAGAGGAAACAGGTGGCGTGCAGCTTCTCCGCGTGAGTGTCTCTGTGTGTGTATGCGTGTGTGCGGATAGCCGTGTGACCGTTCCTCCCCGCCCAACGAGGGAGGGAGGGAGAGGGGGAGGACTCCACGAAAAGAGCAGCGACGCAGCGTCAGCGCACGCGGTGCACTTCACGGCCCACTGTTCGTGCTCCCCAGCCTCTTCCTCCTCTTCCATCCCCCGCCGTCCGCGTTCCCGGGACACGGAAGAGGCGTCAACACTCGTCTGGTTCTCCGCGTCACCTGGTGTCTGACATCGTGCCGGGTTGGAGGCAACACACACACACACACGCCATCACACAAGACTGGCCACACGTCATCACACATCGCCACGGTAGCGAACGTCACGAAAGCCAAAGCAGAGCGACGCGTGCATGAAGAAAGAAGGGAAGAGAAGAGAAGAGAAGCGGATCGATCGCAGGAGGCGGCGTGCGAGCGGGCAGCGGCGCGGGTTGACGGCGAGTGGGAAGCGGAAGAGAGCCGCAGGCGGGGGAGGGGGGGGGGAGGGGCAGTCCGAGCTTCGCAGCGCTGCGCCAGCGGGGCGGGAGGGAGGGGGCACCCGCACGACATGACTCACGCGCTGACGGGGAGAGCTGCCGACGCTGAATGAGGAATGCCATCCTTCTTACCCTCTTCCTCTTCACCCCTCTACCCCGGCCGTACTCTGCTCCTTCTGCTACAGCGTCAGTACGGTTCACGCCGCCTGTGACGGGGTGGGAGCGGACCCCGAGCGAGTGTGCGTCACGTCGGGCGGGCAGTCGCCAGTTCGGGTAGGCTTACGGACGGGAAAAGAGCGCGAGTGCGCGGGTGCGAAGGCGACGTTCCGGTGTCAGCAGGCACAAGCCGCACTCCCTCCCCCCCGCAACACCCCCCGCCACTCGACCACTGCCACACTTTCGTTTCGCCAAAGAGTCGAAGTGGCCTGATGCTCGCACAACGTCAGCGAGCAGGACGACAACTCGCGCGCTCTCACGGACGCGGCGCTGCAGCAGTTGATGCGTACATGCAATACCGGTACGAGTAAGGAGCCGCAGCCCGGCACCGCCACCGCAGACACAAGCACACACACACACACACACGCTGAGAGAGTGTGCGTTTGAGGAAAATACAAACATAAGCGAAGACACATCGCATCAACAACAACAAACCAAACAAGACAGGTACACAAGAGAAGAGCGCTTGCGATTGTGTCGATCGCAGAGAGAGAGACCCGTGCAGTGCGCATGACGTATTGGGGGAGAGAGTGAAAGGAAGTGAAAGGAAGTGAAGAGGTGGAAGAAGACGAAGGCGTCAAGAGGAAGCGAGAAGGTACACGGATCGAGTTCGAGAGCAAAAGACGCGGGGACGCGTATTGGGGCTGGGGTGAGGCAAGGATGGTGAGCAGCAGTGCACCTCCAGCTGCAGTGTCCGCTGTGCCTGCAACACCCTCCCCTCGCCTTCACCTCCCCCCCCCACCCACTACGCGTGCGCGCACCACCGTGGCGCCACACGCAGAGGGACAAGTCAGACACACGCTGATCGCACGACAAGAAAACAGGAAGAGGCGGGCCGCGTTGAGGACGGAGAGAGAGGGAGAGCAGCAAAACTCCGAGGGAGGCAGCCACACACTCCTCACACACACACACACAAGTTCTCGCACGTGCGGGGGTGGGGGTGGGGGGAGCCCTCTGACAGCGCCGGAGAGCCGTCGAGCTGCTCGACACCTCGTGGTTGCCAATGGAAGACAACGTAGCGAAGTAACGGCGCCTGAGGTGAGGCGCGTTGAGTGTATAAGACGTAAGAGAAGAAGAAGAAGACGCGCGTACGCGTCGAGCGCGGCGCTGTGTGTGTGTGGGGGGGGAAGGGAGAGGGTGCTGGTGCGGGGTTGGCGCGGGATTGGCGCGGGATTGGCCGTGTGGGGTGCAGCACAGACGACACGTGACGCAGCGGCAGAGAGCGCCACACGTCAGCGGCCACTTGATGGTGACGCAAACAAGTGCTTGATCATCCACGTCGAGCAACCGCTCCCCCGTAGGCAAAGGCGCCCATGGCAGCGGCCGTTCTTAGCTGCGCATGCCGGTGACGTAGCGGCTGATGATCTCGTGCTGGATCTGCGTTGTGCCCTCGTAGATGGAGAAGATCTTGCAGTCGCGGTACAGCTTCTCCACCGGGTACCCGGTGTTGTACCCGTTGCCGCCGAAGATCTGCACCGCATTCGTCGTGCACTTCTCCGCCAGCTCTGAGGCCATCATCTTCGCGCACGACGCGTAGTACGTGTTGCGGCGGCCCTGGTCGATCTCCCAACCGGCGCGGTACGTCATGAGCCGACACGCCTCCACGCCAGCCGCCATCTCCGCCAGCATGAACGCGATGGACTGGTGCTGCGCAATCGGCTTCCCCATCGTCACACGCTCACGCGCGTACTTCGTGGCCTCGTCCGTGGCGCGGCGTGCAACACCGACGGCGCCGATCGCCACAGGCGGCCGCGTGAAGTCGAACGCCTTCATGGCGACCTGGAAGCCCTTGCCCACCTCGCCCACCACGTTCTCCTCCGGCACCACCACGTTCTCAAACGAGATGCCGCGCGTGTCGCTGCACCGCTGACCCAGCATCACCTCCTTCTCCCCACGCGTCACGCCAGGGGCATCGGCGTCCACGATAAAGCCCGTGTAGCCGCCCTCGCTGCGGGCCAACACGAAGTACCAGTTCGCGACGCCGCCGTTCGTGATCCACATCTTCGAGCCGTTGATGACCCACTTGTCGCCCTCCTTCTTCGCCGTCGTCTTCATGCCAGCCACGTCCGACCCACCCGTCGGCTCCGTCACGCAGTAGGCCGCCAGCAGCGGCTCCTCGATCATACGAGCAAGGTACTTCTTGTTCTGCGCGTCCGTACCGGCAACCAGCAGCGGGGCCTCCGCGAGGTTGTTGCCCTCGAACGCGGTGCCCATGCCAGAGCACGCATAGGCAAGCTCCTCCTGCACAATCAACCCATCCGTCACACTGGCGCCGAGACCGCCGTACTTCTCGGGGATGTGCATGTTCGTCAAGCCCAGCTCCCAGGCCTGCTTGTACACCTCGTGTGGGTACTTCATGGACTTGTCGTAGTCGGCCGCCACAGGGATCATCTTCTCCTTGGCGAAGTTGCGCGCCGTCTCCTGGTACTGCATCTGCTGCTCCGTCAGTCCGAAGGAAAGGCCCGTGGGCGACTGCGCCGCCGGCATCGAGGCGCCGTAGAAGACGCCCGAGTCGGCCGACTTCGCCTTGCGCAGCGGCGCCGTGCACCGCCCCGCCATCCGAAGGCGTGTGCCGCGCATCGTGCCCGGTGTTGGTGCGCACGGGGGGTGGAGGGGAGGGAGAGGTGAGGAGGCGGAGGGGTAGCGGAGCGCACACGGTGGGCGAGTGGAGGTCCTCGAGGGCTGCAAGAGAAGCTGATTCTGGAGAGCGGGAGATGCAGCTTCGTCGTCAGACAGTGCGGGGAAGAAGCGAAAGAAGGCGCAGGCACCTGCAGTGCATTCACGCGCGTGTACGTGGACGCGTGTGCGTGGTTGTGAGAGGGATCGAGGGAGGGAGAGAGAGAGAGCCAGAGAGTGTGGTTGCAGTGAACTCAGAGGTGGAGAGTTGTGGGAGGGTTGGGGAGGGGTACCGCGTTTCAGCTCAGGAGCCGCGCCCCCGTGCTAGAGAATCTTCCACCACGGGGGCGTCGGCGCTCAGGGAAGAGAGCGACTGGCCCGCTGCGAGCACTGCACGGGAACCGTCTGCCACCGCCGAGCCCGAGGCTGCACGCTCAGCGGCACGTCTACGTATGTGTGTGTGTGTGTGTGTGTCACTGTTCTCTGGCGCGTGCCACACGGAACCAAAGGGAAACTGAGGGAGGTGGGAGGGGGGGGGGGGGGCGACGAACACGAGGGAGAGAGAGGAGGCAGGGATGCTGCAGCCGCCACTCCCATCGCCTGCGTACTCTACGTGCATCGTCAGCCCCCCCCCCCCTCCCTTGTCGCGCGAGGGGCAGCTGCAGCCTTCCGCGTCGCCTCCGTGTGGAGTTCTTGGACAAACTTGCCTCAACTAGTTGCGTTGCTGCAGAGACGAGCAGTAGCAGCCGTGATGTGGGCTGCGGAAAGCTCGTCGGAGGGGGAAAACGGCTGGGTGAAGGAGAAGGGGCCTCGGGTGATGCCGAACGCAGTGTGCTCGAGGCATTGCCGTCGTGCGCCAAGTCGACCTGCGCTCACGGGCTCCGTGCATTGGCAGACCGAGCTGAGTGAGCGCGGCTCTTGCGCCACTGTTCTCTGTGTGATGGAGTGGGCGACGGGGGAAGGGGGAGGGCAGGAAGGGGCATCGACAAATACGGAAGGCGGACTCGCTGCGGGCGTGCCTTCACGGGCGTCACTGCACGGCGGCGGCAGTGGGCAGAAGTCGATTGGGACAAGGAAGGAGAGAGAGAGAGACGGAAGGCGCCGTTCGTGCCCTTCTCCCGCAGGGCCACGTGTTGGACGGCACGACTCGACGAGTCGAACCGAAAGAGAAGAAGAAGTGAGCAGGCGCTGTGTTTCACGCCACGTCTTCAACGCATGGCAGCACCCGCACTCAACGCACGACACACACACATACACACGCACGAGCTTCGCAGTTGGCCACTTGCATGCCCCCCCCCAGCCACCCCACCGACCCCCACCAGCCTCCCGTTCCTCCGTTCTTGCAACAGCTGTGCAGCCCTGCTGGTTGACCTCTCGTGCGAGCGTGCGTCAGCGAGTCCGGAAAGGAGGGGGAGTGGCGGGGGGCTGAAGGATGAGGCCTGGGAAGCAGGGAAGGGCGGATGGTGAGAAGAAGAAAAACTTGAGCAAGACGAAGACACGCGGACGTGGTGTACGCCAAACTCAAACCCACGCAACATGTAAGACAACCGATAGCACTGATACAACCACACACACACACACATACACACTTACATGTAGGAACACAGAAGTGAAGCTTCACGAGCGATAAGGAGGAGGGGAGGTGGGTGGGAGCGGCGCGGGGCGTGACACGAGAGACCACCGCACAAGCGAACTTGTTGTGAGCAGCACACACACACACACACACACAAGCACAAACACGCGTGGACGAGGAGAAAAGTGCGATTGGAAGCAATGAGAAAAACAAGGAAGCTGAAGATATCCACATTCGTCACACACACACACACGCTCACACAGACACTCGCAACAACACGGCAAGGAGGGCGCAGTAGCAGCGGGCTGGGGGCTTGGCGCTCGCAGCGTCGACAGTCGCCGCATGTGCACGCGCTAGCCCACACCACCACTCAGCTGCTCCGCAACGCTGCTGATGCTGATGCTGATGCTGATGCTGTGGTGGTGGTGATAGTGGACGTGCGCCTGCCTTCGCCTTTCCGCTGTCTCCTCTTTGCGGTTTTCGTGGGTACGCAGCGGAGAAGGGAGGGGGCGGGGCGAGAGCGCATCAGACCGGAGGAAGTCGGGAGCTGTGCAAGGAGACAGCAAAGTACAAAGCACAGAGTCGAGTGCGCGTCGTCGCAGCGCCACGGCACGCACACACGATTGGCCAGCACGCACTCCGCACACAAACACACGCACGCGCACGCACACGCAGGTTTGATGTGGGTGCAGCACCAACGAGGACGAGGAGGCGAGAAACAAGCGGGTGGCGGGCAAGAGGAGCATGAGGAGGAGGAGGGGGAGGGGGGGTGCGTATGTGCACGTGTAGAGGACGTAGAACATGCGTGGCGAGTGTGGCGTAGGCCGGAAAGACGCGACTGAGAAAACACGTGGAAGGGCAAGAACGGAGTGGGTGAACACAAAACCTGGTCTCCGCAGCAGCGGATAGGGTTTCGAGGCGAGGGGAGGGAGAGGAGGGGTTTGAGAACACCAGTGAGAAGAGGAAGAAAGCGCGGAATGGGGCGGGGGGGGCGCAGGATGGATAGCTGCAGCGAGGGCGGTGGGGAGAGGGCGGACACGCGCCAAGAAAGGAGCACCAACCACGAGGGAATCGGGGGGCGAGGCGAGGGGAGGGGACGTAGAAACCCTGGGAAGACGAAGGAGAAGACACATGATAAAGAGCGGGTTAACGACTTCCTTTTGGTGAGAGCTGGCGCGTGTGCGTGTGTGTGTGTGTGTCTTGATGGGGTTGGCGTACGCACAGGTGAGGGGACGAGAAGGGGGAGTTCACGCACACACACACACACACACGCGCGCGTAGAGGGAAGAGAAAGAAAACGAAACTAAAGAGGGGGGCACAACAACGCAGGCGGCGGGACACGGAGGAGGGAGGAAGGGAGGGGGACACGCGCCGGTTGCGAGAAGGAACAGAGAGGACAAAGCACCAAGTGAGACGTCGAGGGTGGCGGCCGCGAGGAGGGGGAGGGGGGGTGGGGGATGGGCCACCGGTGAGCAGACCCAACGTGTGTTGTCTTACCACGATGGTGTCTTGCTGACGGATCTACGGAGTATCGCGTTGATCGTGACGCCCGACGTCCCTGACACACTGCAGTGAGGAACAGGAAAGAAAAGAAGTGAAGGGGCCCTAAACGAGGGCGGTGGGGAGGGGGGAAGAGGAGGAGAAGGAGGAGGAGGCTGTGTGCACGAGGTGTGCGCACTGCCGGCAGCGCGTCACCTGGTCCTCGACTCGTACTCCACACAAACACGTGAACGCACAGACACACACACACACCCTCCGTCAAGCGTGTATTTCACGTAATCACATGCAAGGAGACGCGCATGACAGCGTCATCGAAGGCGCTCCGTACGACGAGGCGGGGGGAGGGGCAGGGAGGGACAGAGACGGGGAGGAGGAGCCGGCAACTTGGACTGCCACAACGCGCAGCCAGCGACGCACCGCACGGCGCGCCATCGGCGCACAGTAGACGGCAAAAAAAAAAAAACATGGAACAGACGTACTTCCACACATACACACACACACACACACGCAAAGTCAATATTGCACCATTCCACGAGCAGTCGCACACGTACGCGCACCACCACGCACCTCGCCGCGACGGCGAGCAACCGTGGGTAGATGTAGAGCCAAGAGAAGCACGCATACGCACACACACATACACACACAAACGAAGAGAAATCAAGAGTCGATGAGGGGGGGGGCGAGAGCGAGAAGGAGGCGGGGAGGGCTTCACGTGACGTGCGTATGGAAACTTATGACTGACGAGACGAAGAAGACGCCACACACACACACACACACACACACACACACACACACACACACACACGATGCAACAGAAGTGGCGTCCGACTTTACTGTGTCATCGCGGCCGCGCTGTTCGCGTCCGCCAACACGCAACGCACGCGCACACACGCGCAAAATAGACGACGAAACACCAACATCAACCAGCGCGTCACATCACGCATCGGCGCAAACCTCGCTGCGCTGCAGGGCGCTCGGCATGGGACGCGACGACACGGCGCACAGCTGCATCTTGACGAGCGAGGCATGCACGACGTCGCCACTGCCGCTGTCCCCACCCGACGCCGCGGAGGGCACCGCCGCCGGCATCGCATGCGCACGCACGAAGCGGAAGAGCTCCGAGTCCGCCGCCGTCGCTGCACGCACGTCGCCGCCAGCAGCACCCTCCGGCGCGGCGGCGCAGCGCAGGTGTCGCACGTTGAGCTGCAGCCGTTGCCCGTCGCGACGGATAATGCACCGCCCCGCCTGCGCCACCACCGCCGCGAGCGTGCGACTCGCCGCGCCGTCATCGGCGTCCGCATCGCTCGCCGCGGCCGCGCAGGCGGGCGGCAGCTGCAGCTCCCGCGGGTCCCAGACGTAAAGGCCGCCGTCGGTGGTGCAGAAGACGTGCAGCGGCCCCCCCGCCTCGAGTGGCAGACTCCCGCCGGCGCCGCTGTCGTCCCCGTGCAGCTCGCTCGCGGTGCGCGAGGGACCACCGCCGGAGAGGCTCTGCCGCTCGTCATCGTGGGCGTCCTCACTGCCCAGCTCCTTCCCAGCGGGATGGCCACGTGACGACGGCGTGGACGGGCCCAGCGACGGCGTCGAGGCGCTCGCGATGGCACGTCCGGCATCCCGCGCCACCGTCACAGCGGCGGTCGCAGCAGCAGCGGCAGCCGTGGACGCGCACGGCGACGGCGTCACCGCAGCGTGCAGCGGGAGAAGCGAGAGAACCTCGACGCGTGTGCTGACGGGTCGCACCGAGCTCGAGGCGAGCGCTGCGGCTGCCGGCAAAGACGCACCAGCATCACCACTCCCGTCGGCGGCGGCGCCGTCGCTGCTCAGCGCGGCCGGCACAGGAGATCCGCCATCCCCGCTGTCGTCCCGAGCGTGCTGCGGGTGGCGCAGCCCGGGCAGCGGTGGCGTGTAGCGGACCGAGTCAATCGAGCCGTAACCGCCTGAGTCCGCACAGCCGTTCGCGCCCGTTGGGTCGACGTACACGACACTGCGGTCGCGTGGCTGCCGCGGGGTGTAGCAGTCCGCCGTCTCGTCCCCGACGAGGCTGGAGACGCGCGAGATGTAGCGGTGATGCAGCGCCAGCGCCGCTGCTGCCGGGTCGTCGCCGCTCAGCGTCCTGCGCCACGCTTGCGCCCCGCCGGGGAGTGCGAGGACGCCCGCCGCCGTGGCACCGCCGCCGGTGTTGGAGGCGGCTGCGGTGGCCGTGGCCATGTTCGTGGCCGTGCCGTGCGCCTCCGGCCAGTAGCTCGTCAGGTCCTCCTCCTCCCGCCACGGCGCCCCCGGCACGGAGGTGGCCGACACCACCGTCGTCGTCGCCGAGACGAGATCAGCGGCATCGAAGGAGAGTCGGGCCGCCGAGCCTGGCGTTGCTGTCACGGACGGGACCGGCACACGCGTGCGGTTGGCGGTCATGAGGAACGTCGACAGCTGCGCGCCACCGCCCGCCCCCGCCGTCGGCAGCGCGTGGCGTGCGTCCTCGGCGCCCCGCCCCCCGTCCCGTCTGTGGATGGGCGGCACCGGCATCAACGACGATGCGGCACCGGCGTCGGCGGATCGGGTGAGGATGTCCGACGCGCTGCGTGGCGTCGTGATCGTGTTGGGGCTCTGCGTCGCGGCCCCAACCACGGCGAGTGGCGACAGCGGGGAGAGCGGGGCGCGGTTGGGTTCCTCGGCGAGGGTGAGGCGTGGCAGCTGCCGGCCAGCCGCCGCCCGCGCCGCCACGGTGGCCGGCATGGGACTGCCGCCGCGCTCGAGTGGTGGCACCGAGGAGGGTGCGGCGACCACGCAGGGTGGGCTGGAGTACCCGGCGCTGGCACTGTGCGTCATCGGGGATGCGTGCCGCCGCCGCTCACCCCGGCTGATGGTGCTGGTG
The DNA here is from genome assembly GCA_030849075.1 of Zelonia costaricensis. NCBI lineage: Eukaryota > Euglenozoa > Kinetoplastea > Trypanosomatida > Trypanosomatidae > Zelonia > Zelonia costaricensis. The sequence continues at coordinate 24,267 of JASAOO010003503.1, forward strand.
CTCCGCGCGGAGCGAGAGCTGAAGGTGGCGTCGTCGAGCTCGTGCGACAGGGTGCGGTGGTGTTGGTGGTGGGGGTGCGGGCTGCTGCCCGGCGACGGCGGGGCGAGCGTGGAGCCGCGGCCATTATGCACGGACGAGGTCTGCTCGAAGCCCGCCTGCGTGGCCGACACCATCGGCGGCGGCGGCGGCGACGGTGACTCGGCGGCGGCAGCAGTGTGTCCACCCTCCGCGGCATCGCCGGGGCTCTGCCGCTGCGTGTGCGTTTTAGGTGACGCAGGGGACGGCAGCGCCGTGGCGGCCATGTCGCGGCGCTCGGGCGTGGTGCTTCCGCCGTGTCCTGGCGCGCTGCTGCCACCTCCATCAGCGATGCCCAGTGGCATTCGCAGCGGCGACGCACGCGCCTCGGCGTCGTCGAGGTCGGCGTAGGCGCCGTCCGTCATGGTACCGCTCTGCTGCAGTCTGCGCATCAGAGTGGCCGGGGTGCTGCGACCGGCGTGAGCGGCCGCGGCGGTTGACGCGGACGGGGAGCTCACCGACGGGAAGGTGCCGGGCGATTCGGTGTTGGCGGTTCTCACTGCTGCGGGTACGGTCGCGGACTGAATGGGGGTCTCGAACATGAAGAGGAACACATCGGCGCGGTTGTAGGCGCAGACGACGCCAGGCTCCGGCACGCGATGCAGGTACAGCCCGACGCACACGTGGCTGTCCACGATCTGCACAGCCGGCTCGGCCGAAGTGGTCGGCACGGGACTCGCCTCCTCCCTCAGCACGGGCGGCGCCGGCACGACAAGGTCCGTCTCCATCAGCGAGATCACCGGCACGGACACCACCAGCGGCGGCTCGGCAGACGCCTCCTCGCCGACGCCCGGCGACAGGGGCGGCCCGTTGACCGATACTGCCGCCGCTTCTCCCGCCGCTGCGGCTGCGGCTGCGGCTGCGGCTGCGTTGAGTGTGTGCAGGTGCCGCCAGCGCTGCTCCTCCTCGATGAAGACCCGCTGACAGCGCTCCCACATCCGCGTGCCGTGGACGTCGCTGCTGAAGACGAGGCGCCAGCGGCGGTTGCGGTAGAGGGGGCGAACGTGCGGCTGCAGCGTGCGGTACTGCTCCAGGTATGAGAGCAGCGCCTGCTTCGGGGCACGGGGTGGGTTGGCCTGCGAGGGCGTGGGCGTGTACTGCGCCAGGGACATAGAGGGCGGCTGCGGCGACGCCACGGTCGCGGCTGAACGGGGCAGGCCGCTGTCGTGGTGCGGCGTAGCGGCTGCGCTGTCGCCAGCCGCGCTGTAGCCCTCGTACGCGAGCGTGTGCAGCTGGTACGAGGAGCGGCGGACCGAGTTGGCGCCGTCGGTGGAGGTGTGAGTGGCACGATCGACCTCGATGGCCTTGCGCGGGCGGGACGTGGATGGGCTGCCCAGGGATGAGGCGGACGTGGAGGTGGATATGGCCGCCGCGGGCGTCGCACTCGCCGCAGCCGCACTGCACAGACGCTTCGCCGTGGTGCTGAGGGTGTAGCGGGAGGCGGCGCTGTCGCCCGCCGTGCCGGAGCGCTCAGGGCGCACGGGGGATGGCGAGCTCGCCGCGGTGACCGTGTCGCGTGTGCGGCGCCGCGAGCCGCCTCGCTCCGCTACCTGCGACCGCGTCGACGACGGCGGTGGGCTGCGCGCGCAGCTGCCACAGGCCCCCATGAGGACGTGCGGCACGGATGGCGCAGTGCGAGTCGCGAGGAAGCCGGACTGTGGCAAACAGAGTGCGTTGGAGCGAGCGAGGCGATGGTGTACGCTGCCCGCTTGTGTACTCGCCACTGCACGTACACGTGGATGCCGCTGGAAGGCAGGCGGAAATACGCACGCACACACACACAGACACGCACCGCCGCAACACACGTCAGCTGCGCGTTGCTGTTTTTGGCGCTGGTTACCGAATCGCCTCTCGTCTCGTTTAATTCGCCCTCCTTCCTGACGTGTCGGCGTCGTGTGAGAGGCGAGTTTGGGGTAGGGCCGGTGCACGTCGACCCGAGGCGGGTGATATGCGGTGCAGCGGCACTTCAGCAAGTGAGGTGGAGAAACACAATGAAGGAAAAGCACTGAGCGGGGACAGCGGTGGACGACGTACGGGCGCCCACGCCGACAGCGAGGAAGTGGGGGGAGGGGAGAGAAGGCACAGAGACGGTGGTGCCGTGTCTCGACGCGGACAAGAAGCGCCGCAGCACAAAAAAAAAAAGCCAGCGGACACCTCGCCGCCACGTCAGAGACACCACACGCGGCCAAGCAGAGATCCACACGAGACTCCGACACGCGCGCACACACCGCGGCGACACAACGGACGAAGACAAAGAAAGAGAGGATGCGAGGGGAGGGTGCGGCTGCGTGGAAGGGCAGCCGACTCAGGGCACCTCACGACGTGGTGCGGCGGTGTGGCAGAGGTGCGTGACCCAGCGTGCGCGTAGAGCACGAGGCCGTGGCACGGAGGAACGAAGGTGAGGCTGCCAAGATAAGCAGAACAGGGAGAAGGAGAAGGAAGAAGAAGAGGGACGCACGCACACGCACGCAGACACAGCAACAGCGGTGGATGGCGTGCCTACACGTGTGTGTGAGTGTGTGTGTGTGTGTGTGTGGATCGAGCCCGTCTCTGCGCTTTGGCAGAGATGGTGTAGCAAGGGAGCGGGGGAGGAGAGTGTGGGAGGCGTGTATGAGCCACCCGGTCCAGCACAACACAGAGGAAGGGGGGGGGGCGAGGACGTGAGAGGGCGGAAGAAGCAGGCTTGTCAGAAGCTGAGAGCAGAAGTAGTAGTGGGGTGGGGGCCAAGAGAATCTTTATGAGGTGGAAGCAGAAGGCGCGCGACGCAGTTCGCCGCGCTGGTGACGGCGACATTCGTGTGTGTGTGTGTGTGTGTGTGTGTGTGAATGTGTGGGGGTGGGTGGTGAGGGAGTGTCATGGCGCGGCGGTGAAGCAGCAAGGACACAAGGATCGAGGCAGAGGTAGACAGGTGGTGACAGGTCGAGGAGCTTCGCGCGGCATGTGTCAACCGGTACGGAGACGTGCCGAGCACCGTGTGCTTTAGCCAAGGTGCACGAGTGTGCGGTAGGCGACGCACAGCACACACACACACACACACACACACATACCCCTCCCTCCGCGTGTCCATGACAGCAGTAGCGCCGTCTTCACGCTCTCCGTATGGTGCTGGCCAAGAAACGCCACCAAAGCACCGCTCGCGTCTTTGCGCAGGTCCATGAGCCGCCACTTGTAAGTTCATTTGCACAGCCACATTTCCCCGACGCACGCGACAGGCGGTTGCACGTCAGGTCCGTCGTGCGAGACGGTGTCTTTCCTGTTAAGAGGCGCGGCCTCAAGCGGTGGCAGTGTCATCAACGCGTCGCACAGGGCGGAGTGCGAAGGCGGGGTGGTGGACGTGAAGAGGCAGCGCGTGCGCCACCTCCCCCCGCCCTTCCCTCAAGAAGCAAGCCCCGTTCCTGTGCGAGAGGGAGACGCAGGTGCCACCCAAAGCCTGCAACGCACACACACATATATATACCGTTAGATCCCCCCTCCGTCAGTCATGCAAGCTTCGAGCAGAGACACGTGAGGAAGGGGGGGGAAGGTGGGGTGACAGCAGTGCACGCACACACGCCAACGCACGCCTGCACCTCGCCCCCCCCCCCACACACACACACCCTCTTGTCCCCAATTTGCTTTGCATCTGACCGAGTTAGTCGCTTAGAAACAAGAGAGGCGGCCACACACCGCAGTGAGCGGCGGTGGCTCGTGTTCGCCCCCGAAACAGAGAGGCAGACAGACAGACAGCGCGAGAAAGCGGGAGTGGCGATGGTGTGTTCATGTCTCAGCCACCGCCAGCGAGCAGATGCATCTTCAGTGCCCACGCACACACACACACGTGTATAGGCAGACACGCACAACCGCATTCGCGCACCTGCGCACCCGCCTAAACGCATGCGGGCACGCGCGTCACTGCTTCTGGACCTCGGCTGCACTCTCCGCATGTTTGGTCACCTCGTTCACCTGCACTGCCGTGGCGTCGCTGCTGCTACTCACGGGGGCGGTCCCCGTGTACTTGAGGCTCATGACCACGCGGTCGCTCGACAGCGCGCAGTCGAACTTGTACGACTGCCCCGCCGTCATCGTCAGCGCCGACGGCATGCGCGCGTTCGCGCCGGCGTCGATGAGCTGCAGGGCCTGGCCCCACTGCATGTCCCGCGAGAAGTTGTTCACCGTGTCCTCCGGTGCCGTCGACATGACCTCCTCGCCGTCCGTGGCGACCCAGTAGAAGAGCCACGCGTGCGCCGTGCCACTCGCCGTCGCCCTCACCTCCACTGGGAACACCTTCTTGTACTTGTTGCGCTTCGCTTCGGCGAAGTCGATCTCCAGCAGCGGGATCGGCTCAGCGAGGCGGCGGAACGACACGGAGCTCATGCGGAAGCCGTACTGCTTCGTGAAGACGACGCTGGTGGTGTCCTGCAGCGCCATCACGTGGGACAGGTCCAGCCCGTTCCAGCTCGACACGGCGCAGATCTGTGTCAGCGTCTCGCACTCGATGGGCACCGCGTACTGCACGCCAAACTGCGGCAGAACCTTGGTCGTCGGCCGCAGCAGCCGCTGCCGCGCATCGGCAATGTAGTCGAGCGCGCTCTCGCCCAGCAGCAGCGTGCCGAAGATCTCCGATACGAGAATGCTAGGCGGCTCGGGCAGGTCGCGCGGGTTCAGCTCCGTGCTCAGCATGTTGAGCACCTTCACCTTGTGCTGGAAGCCGTTGGCCGCGACGTTCGACTGCGCCAGCGCCGCCATCTCTGCGGATCCCTCGACCGCGACGACCCACTTCGCGTCCAGCTTCGCCGCCATCATGGACAGCAGACCAGAGCCCGCCCCAATCTCCAACACGCCCGACTCGCCAGGGACGATGTGCTTCTTCAGCAGGTTGTAGTAGAAGTCATTGCGCGGCAGGTCGTTCATCATGGCGTAGTGGAAGTCGTTCACGGCCTCGACCAGCGCCGTGGGCACGCGCCGCAGCCGCGGCGGCACGAAGACGTGCTGCTCGAAGCGGTAGTCGAAGTCGCCGTTGCGGTCGTGCTTGCCGTTCGCCGACAGCGACGCGGCGCCATCGGGATACTTGGCGCCGGGCGGCAGGAAGCCGATGTCCCGCTGCGGGTGCGCGGCGGCGGCGCTCCCATTGCCGCCCGCTCCACTCTTCAGCACCGGCCGCTTCTTCGCGGCGCCGGAGCTCTTCTTCTTGGCCGGCATCGTGCCTTGGTCGCCCACGGTCGCGGGGAGTCGATGGGCGGCGTCACCGGTGGGGGTGGTGCTGAGCAGCCGTGTGTGCCACACGCCGGTGCGGAGGGGAGCGGCGTGGCGCGTCCTCTGCACAGGGCTGACGCGGAGGCGACGGAAAGCCGTTCTTGCGATGGGCGTGTGCCGCCGCTGAGGGCACCGAGACGAGCCTGACGAAGGCGGGGGCAAGGGGCAGTCCTGACGCCGGCCCGTGTACACCTAGAAAGCGAGACAGAGAGGGAGAAAGACGCGCACACAACCGAGGCGAAAGCAGGAGCGGGCACGAGGAGCGGGGCAGTGAGGATGCCGTTGGATGGAGGGGCAAGGGCTGGCGGGGGCGCGTAGGGGGGGAGAGGCAGGGGGCAGATGGGGAACCTGTGTGCGCGTGCCACGCCACGGTGAGCCGGAGGCAGAGAGAGAAACGGGGGAGGGGGGCGAATAGGGAGGAAAGGCGATGGGCAGGCGACGCAGGTGGTGTTGATCGCGCCTAAGTAGCCCGGCGCCGAGGGGCAGAGGGGGGGGGGCGCTGCAGCGGTGCACATGCAGCCCTCCATCTGGGGGGGGGGGGGACTCTTATCTTGGCGGGGACGTCGCCTGTGCGCGTGCGGCCCTTGCTTGATCTGCAAGCCTCTCGCGGGGCTACGTGGCCGTGGGCTTCTCAGTCACGCTCTCGCTCGCACCCTGACGCAGCCATGAGAGGGGGAGGGGGGGGGCGTACGAGCGTGCTGCTGTGTGTTGTGTTATCGCTTCGGGCTTCACATGCGTCCGTGCACGAACGGCGAGGCGAAGCGGGTGGGAACCCCCCGGGGAAAGGGAAAGGGAAGGGAGGGGGGGAGACGCGCGTGAAGAAGTGAGCGAGAGGGGGAGGTGGGGGAAGGCGGGCGGTCGCCGGCTGTGGCAGCTTACGCTAGCACGCCGGCGATGCCTCCACGCCGCGTCTCGCGCTTCTCGTGCTTCATCCTTCTCTCGAAGCCGTCGTCAGGCCGGAACAGGGCGCCCTACGAGGAGGAAGAGGTGCGAAGGGAAAGGGGGGGGCAAAGAGGAGAGAAAAGCGAAGGAGGACGGAGGACGGCAACGCACATCGCCCCCGACGCGGCAGCCGACCTTCCACGAGGCAGCACGCGCTGCTGTCGCTGCTGCTGCTGATGAGGTACCGCGTGGCAATATCCAGCGTCCAGGGCCCTGGCACGGCGCCGGACATTCACACAGAGAGAAGAAGAAGAGTGAAGGGTGAAGGAGGGGACAGCAGCTTGTGTGTGAAGGCAAACAGCTGAACGGGGGTGCGAGTGCTGAGGCGTCTATGGAGGTCGCCGCGGCTCGACAGCGGCCGGGTGGCAGCGGGGGAAGGCGCAGCTGAGGGTGGAGTTCTCTATGCTCAATAGTGATGCGGCACACACACACACACACACACACACACCGCGAGAAGGAGGAGAAACAAACAAAAGAAGAAGCGGAGCGCATGTGTTCGTGACGGTGTGCGAGCGTGCCCCCGCCGGCGCTGCGTCGCAGGCGCGCGCTTGACTGTGTGTGTGAGAGAGAGTAACTGCCTCTGTGTGCGTGTAGGCACACACGCAGAGACAGACGGGGGACGTGAAAGCACACCAACACAGGCGCCGCTGCGTCTCTCGCGCGCTTGGCGGGCACACAGCCGGGTAACGCGTCCCTCTCGTCTCGATCCGTGCAGGCCGCCGTGGGGCACATGACGCACCTCCACGATGGCGAAGAGGGATAGCGCGTCTGCGGTGGCGACGGACGTTGACGTGCAGGGGAAGGGGGGGAAGGAAGAAGAAGGCTTGGAGGAGGAGGATGGGGCAGGCTGAAGGGGGGGGGCGGGAGGGGAGGCACACAAACGGGACCGAGTGCAGAGCACACGAACAAACACGCAGAAGACATCACAGGGGGAAATGGAAAGAGATGATCGAGTTGCGGGGTCCCCCTCCCCCTCTCCCTCCCCCCGCATCCCGCATGCCCCCGCCTCCCGTGCCTACAAACCCCGTCACCCACGCCCGTGCGGCTCGCTCAGACCGCCATCTCCATCTTGATGGGCGGGTACGGTACGTAGTCGATCACTTCCATGTCCGTCGACTCGTAGTCCTCCAGGAACTCGCGCTCCTTCTTGAAGACGAGCGTAGGGAAGGCACGTGGCACGCGCTCGAGCTGCTCCTTGAGGGCGTCCACGTGACTGCGGTACACGTGGGCATCGCCGAGGGTGTGGACGAGCTCGCCAGGACGCAGGCCCGTCGCCTTGGCGATCAAGATCGTGAGGAGGGAGTAGGAGGCGATGTTGAAGGGCACGCCGAGGCCCATGTCGCACGAGCGCTGGTACAGCATGCACGACAGCTCCTGCGTGTCCGTGTTGACGTAGAACTGCCCCAGCAGGTGGCACGGCGGCAGCGCCATCTTGTGCAGCGCGCAGGGGTTCCACGCGGTGAAGAGCAGGCGGCGGTCGTTCGGGTTCGTCTTGAGCGTCTCGACGATGTTGCGAATCTGATCCACGCCCTCGCCGTCGTAGTTCGCGTCCTTGCCCTTGTACTCGGCGCCGAAGTGGCGCCACTGGAAGCCGTAGACGGGGCCCAGGTCCATCTCCTTGTTCTCCGTCAGCCCCCGGCTGTCCAGGAACTCGCGCGAGCCGTTGCCGTCCCAGATGTGAATGTCCTTGTTCGCCAGCAGCTGCGCGTCCGTCTCACCGCGCAGGAACCACAGCAGCTCTTCGCAGACACCACGCCAGAAGACGCGCTTCGTCGTCAGCAGCGGCAGGCGGTTGTCGCGCAGCGAGAAGCGCATCTGGGCACCGAAGAGGCTGATGGTGCCCACGCCGGTGCGGTCGTCCTTCACGAGGCCCGTCTTCATGATGCGGTCGATCAGGTCCAGGTACTGCCGCTCCTCGGCGTTGTGCGGGACGTACTTGAGGATCTCGTACTCGAGCCCGTCGGCGGCACTCTTCTGGCGGCCCTGCGACCTCTCGAGGTCCCACGTCGAGGCAGGCGGCTGCGGCTGCTCCCCGTGCGCGGCCGCCGCGGCCGTGGGCGGGAACGGGAAGAACCGGGTGCAGGACGACGCGGTGGTGAAGACGCGGGTCAGGAACACCTCCTGCAGCGTGTCCACACACGGCGACTTCATCGCCTCCGTATACACCTGCGCCCCGCCAATGCAGTAGGCCGTCTCGATCGCGCTGCAGTACGGCGGGCGGGCCAGCAGCCGCAGGGCCTCCGCGAGGCCGCCCTTCACCACAACGACGTCCTGCGCCGCCTCCGCCCGCCGCTCCTCCGGCACGGACGCGAGCAGCTCCTCCAGCGTCGTCTGCGAGGACAGCACTACGCTGAGCCGGCCCTTGAGCGGGCGGAACTTCACCGGCACGCTCTCCCACGTCTTGCGGCCCATGATGACGGCGTTGCGCTTCTTCTCCGTGGGCGGCTTGCGGTTGCGCAGCAGCATCGTCTGCTCCTTGAAGAAGGCCACGTCCTCCGGCACGCGCCACGGGATCGTCAGGCCATCGCCGATGCCGTGCTGCTCGTCCGCCGCGACGACGATCGAGAAGGAGCGCAGCGAGGGGAAAGCAAAGTCGGCCGCCGAGGCCGGCACGGGAATCTTGAACCTGGCTGCAGTGCGGAACATCCCGTGTACGTGTGCGTGTACGTGTTTTGATGGAATAGAAGGGGAGCGAGGGGGGGTGCGGCTACGCGTGGAGTGGCAGGGAACAAAGAGGGTTCTATAGAATCAACAACAGAGCACGTCTCACCGAATGGCGGGTCGTGTGTACTCGTGTGTGTGTGTGTGTGTGTGTGTGTGTGTGTGTGTGTGCTGAAGTGTGTGTTGGAGTCCCACGCTCTGACAGGAGGAAAGGGGGGAAGGCTGAGGACGGCGGTGCGTCGGTGAGTGCCCTCGTGCGTGCGCGTGTGCGTTTGGAGGGGGGGGTGGGGAGGTTTGGAGGTTTGGAGCTGGTTGTTGATGCTCTTATGAAGAAACGAAAAGGAACGGCGTTTGTGGAGAGGAGCAACGTAAAGCCGATGAAAATGTCGAGAACTGCTTACGAGCTCGTGTACGTGTATGCTTGTGTTTGTGCGGGTGGGTGGGTGGGTGACTGTGGGCAATGGGCGATGGGTGTGGAGGTGGCGGCGGCACAAGACGTGGGGAGGCGTTGAGCGGCATGAAGCGATCGTGACGAGGCATCACCTCCACATGCGCATGCTGCAGGAAGGCAACCAGCGAGGAAGAAAGTCAATGCATCGCAGCGCGGCCATCCGCGGTGCGTCTACACTGCGGCACCCAGGCTGTGTAATTCTTGGGCACCATGGCGCCGACACACACACACACAGACACACACGCAGACATACAGAGGCCAGCAGAGGTGCTGATGAGGCGAGGGGGAGATGTGTCGCGCTGCTCTCGTCTCCCTTCCCCCCCCCACTCCACTCTAAAGTCCGTTACTGCCCACTGCAAGGGTGGCAAGCACTTCCTTAACAGGTCGCCAACTCTGCGTGTGTTCGCCTGCGTGCAGCCCCACACCCCCATGGCGCACGTGGCACGCACCGGTGCGTCTCTCCCGTTCCCTTCCACTCGTTCGATTTGGCGGTGGTGCAGAGTGTTCCGCTCGACGATCCGCCTCAGCGCGCGTAAACCTCACGTCATCACACACGCAGCCACATCGACACACACGCACACACACAGACACAGCCATGCACCGCACAACCCACGCCGTTCGGTACAGAATTCACATTAGTTACACACACGCAAACACACACACACACACACAAGTTTCCGTGTGTGCGTTCCTGTGGACATCGTCATCGCCGCGTGTGATACGGGACCGACTCAGTACTCGTCGTCGTCGCAGTCGGAGAGAGTCTTGAGCACGCACCGGCTGTCGTCCCAGTCCTTGCGCGACTCCGCGACGAGGGCGAGCGGCAGGCGCAGCGACATGCTCGTCGCCAGCAGGTGCCCGTTGGGCTGCACGTTGTTGCCGCAGCTCAGCTTCCGCGCCATCCAGCCACACAGCTCCTCGTACGCGATGCAGCCGCGACGGCTCTTGTTGACCATGCGGAACAGCCGCGGCGTGTGCCGCACGACGTCGCGGCGGTCGTGGTGGTAGACATCGTAGATGTACTTGGAGAAGTTGTCGTACGTCAGGGCGCCGTAGTGGTAGGACAGTGACTCGAATACCGAGCTGACGAAGGGCACGCTCTCCCGCGCGCACAGCAGGAACGGGAACACCGTCGCCGGAACGCCGAAGACCGCCTCCAGCGAGTTCGACCCCGCCGTCGTCAGCATCGCCGAAGAGAGCACGTTGCGATTCTCGACCAGGAACTCCTTGAGGTGGTCCAGCTCGCGCAGCAGCATCCGCTCATCGTACACCTCCCGCTCCATCACGGCGTCGTACACGTGGGGGGCCACGTTGATGTCGCCCCCCATGAGCCCCGCGACCGCCGCGGCCGTCGCACCGTAGAAGACCTCCTCGTCCTCCTCCTGGTCCTTGCCCTGCAGGTGGATCCACGTGTACTCGGCCATTTCCTCATCCTCGAGCCGGTCCTCCGCCTCCGCTGAACGGCGCGGCTGCGGGTGTGGCTGGGGTGGGGGCAGGCGCGAGTGCCGCCCCCGCGGCGGCGAACCTGCGGGCGTCGTGACGGCAGTCGTGGACACGCGCGGCGGCTCGGCGGCGTCGCTGTCCGGCGTCAGCATCACCGGCGCACGACGACCGTCATCACTGTGCCCGGCCGTCGCGGTGAAGCCGTCGCCTGCATGAGGGGCTGCGGCGGACGCGCGCGTGGGGTGGTTGCGCGGGGATGGGGTGGAGGCCGACGCCGTGGGCTGCGGCCGCCGCCGGGGGCTGCTCTTGTCGTCAGGGGACGCCGCGGCAACGGTGCCTTCCACGTTGCCGCTCACCGCCGCCGTGTCAGCCGGCACGAGCGACGTGGTCGACAGAGGCGGAGGCAGGTGAAGTGAGTTGTTTGCGCGGCGCGGCACGGTCGCACTGGCGCCGAACGGCGACGTGGACGACCCCGCGTCCGGCGGCTGCATTGTCGCACTCTCGCTGCGGTCCCGGTGATGGCGCCGGCGTCGGCGCGCGCGGTGCTGCGCCTTCTTCTCCTGCTGCTGCTTCTTCTCCTGCGCCCGCTGCCGGCGGCGACGCTCCTGGCGCCGCCGTGCTGCCATGTACAGTAAGCCCTCCAGCTCCTGCACCTCCGCCTCGTCATCCGGCAACCCCAACGCGCGGCGACCCCACAGGGTCTGCGGCACGTACACAAGGCCGAGCTCCGCCTCCAGGTCCTCGACGAAATCGCGCAGGCTGTGGTTGTGGTAGTAGAGCACCGCGTGCGCGACCACCTCGTCGAGCACCCGCACGGCTGGGTAGTACGGGTCGCTCCCGGCCGCGATGACGTCCATCAGGTACACCTCGCCGGCGAAGCGGCGCGAGTAGCGGGCGGCCATCCACACCTGCAGCGGTGAGAGACCAAAGTGCCCGTTGTGCATGTCGAGCCGCGAGGCGAGGCACCACTCATCACCGAAGGTGACGATCCGCTCGCCCGGAAAGAAGTCGGCGAGCCGCGCAGCGTCGAAGGGGGCGTCGCGGCCCGAGCCCAGCCCGTCCTCGCCTCCTGCCACGGCGGCCGTCGCCGCAGCACCACCACCAGCAGCGCCGCCATCCGCCGTCGCAAACGCAGGCTGTGCGTCGGCGAGGCCAAACAGCGAGCCGACCCACGCAACCAAGGCACGCACCCGACGCCACAGCCGCCGCGGCGCACTGGCGGCACTACCACCAACGCCGCCGCTGTGTCCGCCACCAGCGCCGAGGCTGCCAAGCCGCATGCCGAGCTGCTGCACGCCGTTGCCGGCGACACCCGTGAAGCCGACCCCGTGCAGTCCCAGCGAGCCCCCGGCCCCAGAGACGAGGGTGGCCGCCGACGACGACGCACCTGCGGCGCCTGAACCCGGAGTGATGACGTAGGCGTTGCCCACCCCGCCGGTGAGGCCTGCGTAGAAGCCGCTTGCACCAGTCGCGGTGCCGGCCGCACCAGCCGTCACCGGCGTCGTGCCCCGTCCTCCCGTTCGCGGGCTGCCGCCACCCTCAGACGTGCACGGCGTCTCCAGCACGGCCGCGCGGTAGGCGTGGTGCAGGTGTTCGAAGATTGAGTAGAAGCGCATGTTGCGCGCTCGCTGCGCCTCGACCTGCTCCGTCTCCAGCGCATCGGTGGTGTCCTGCAGCCCGGCGAGGTCGCCGTAGTCGATGTACGAGCACCCCTCGTCCTCCGCCGGTGGGTAGCCGGCCGCAGCGCCAGGTGCCCCCCCCGCCACACCCCCACCGTTCGCGGCCGCCTGCGCCGCCGGCGGCGGTGGCGTCAGAGGACCGTTGCGGCTCCCGTTCCGACTGCCCGGCGGCAGCGCACGCCACCCCGCCTCCGACTCCGGCCCAGCCGCCGAAACAACCGCCGCCTCGTCCGCTCCGCCGTCCGTGCGCGGCCCAGGCACCGCCCCGCCCCCTTGCGCGTCGCGGCTCTGCAGCATCTGCTGCTGCGCCTGCACGAACCAGTGGTGCTGGTCCAGCAACTCGAGGATGTCCTCGTCACACGGCGCACGGATGGACGCGTTGTACAGCAGCGCCGTCGCGTCGCCGTAGGTGTAGTAGAAGGAGATGCCGCTCCGCATTGGGCCCCCGGCCACGCCGAGCAGGTCGGACAGCAGCTTGTTGTACTGCTTCAGCCGGTTCATGTGCGTGTCCTGCGCCAGCGCGGGCAGCAGCGGCGGCGGCGGCGCCTGCGCTCCGCCAGCCCCGCCCTCCACCGGGGAGTCCACCATCCGCGGGGGCCGGGTGTGAGCGCCCCAGTCGGCGGCGGCGTGGTGGCGGCCATCCACGCTGCCGCCGGCCCCCGCACGCCCCGTCATGCTCGCCCCGGAGGAGTAGATCTGCGTGGCGGCAGCGCCACTCGCGCCGAGCACGTAGCTGGCGCCTGCCTTACTGACCCCGCCGTAGGCGTACAGCCCACCTCCAGCGCCGCCGTTGGCGTTGCTGCAGCTGCCGCTGCCGCCGCCGCCGCCCATCACGGTGCTTGCCGGGGGTGACCCCGACGAGTACGCCGCGCCAGACCCGTTGCACGGGTCGTCGGGGTACTGGTACAGCGGGTAGTGCGTGGTGCCGTACAGGCTGCTGACCGAGTCGGCCGAGTACGTGTACGGCAACAGGCCAGAGCCGGTGCGCCGCGGCCCGTTGCGCGGGACGTGCAGGTGGACGTTGCTCGTCGCCGGCTGCGCTGCGACTGGCGGCTGCTGCTGCTGGAGATGCGCTGGTGCTGAGGCAGCGGGTGGTGGCGCATGGGAGAAACCGTTCGCAGGTGCGGCCGAGGCGGCGGCGCTGCTACGCGTGCCGCTCGGCACCTCCACCCCGTCGACGCTGTCGCGAGCCGCGCCAGGTGCCGCACCGTGGCGGGCGGTGCTGTTCGATGCCGCCGTCGCCGCGCTGGACGCCGACCCCGTCGCCACTGCAGCAGCGGCGGCGCCGGCGGAGGAGGAGGTGGCCTTGCGATGCCGCGGCGACGGCGAAGCCCCAGGCGTCGACGTGGACGACCCCGGTGAAGCACCCGCCGCCGCAGCGGCCGCAGCCGTCAGCCCCGCCACGGCCGCCACCTGCGCCTGCTGTCGCAGCAGCACGGCCTGCGGCGTGACAACGCTGTGCCCGTAGTACGCATCGAAGGTGCCGTACATGCTGTTGTTGGGCACGACAAGCGGCGCCGATGCCAGCGAGGCCCCAGGCAGGCCACCACCCCCACTGCCGCCACTGCCATCATCGGGCGGCACCGGCGAGCTCTGCGGGCGGCTGCTCTCGCTGCTCGTGTGTCGGTGGCTCGGCAGACGCGGCCCCGCCGACACCCCCGTGAGCCCGACGTCGTCGAGGTTCATGAGCGAGTTGGAGGGCTTCAGCAGCGTGGCCGACGCCCCCGGCATCCGTGGTGGCGTCGGTCCGCTGCCGCTGGTGCTGCTCAGGCTGCGCTGATGCAGGGAGCCGCTTGGGCCGTGGAAGTGGTGGAAGCCCGCAGAGGCGGCCGCCGCCGCGCCGGGCGACCCCGCAGCACCCGCGGGGCTGAAGTCGAGACTGGCGTGGCGGGTGACCGCGTGCGTGGCGGCGGCCGCGTCGGGTGGCGAGCGGAGGCACGAGGCCGGCGAGTTGTCGCTGCGCTCCGATGCGGGGCCGCGGCCACCACCACCCGCGACGCCCGCCACCGCGTCCTGCGTGTAGCTGCCGGTGCGTGGCAGCGCACCCGGCGTCGTCGGTGGCGACCACGAAGCGCCGGACGCGGTGTGCGGTGCGTGCGGCGGCGGCGGCGGTGGGGGCGGCATGGAGGGAAAGCCGCGGTCCGACACGCTCGTGGCGGCCGCAACGGAGCGCGACGGGCCACTGCTGAAGCACAGCGACGCCGCGCCGCTTGCCAGACTCGTCGGCGACGGCGTCGAGCGACTGCCTGCACTCGCTGCACCGGCGGCCATGGCGGCGCTGCCGCTGCTGTTGCTGCTCGTGGCCGGCGCATTGCCACCGCAACTGCCCGGCCCGGTGCCCCCTGCGGTGGGGCTGAAGGTTGGCCACGGGCCGAAGTGACTCTGCAGCGCCCCACCCCCACCGCCACCACTCAGGGACGCCGGCGTGGACGCCGAGTCGGATGGGCCACAGCCGGCGGCATCGCTGCCGTGGCCCTGCGCCGTCGGACTCCCCGCACCCGCCACTCCGCTGCTCCCGAGCGACGGCGGCGGGGGTGTCACGCTGGTGTTCGCGTTCGTGGCCGTGTGCACCGCCGTCCAGTTCGTGGAGCGCGTCGCGGCCGTCATCGCACCGGCAACAGCAGCAGCTGCAGCCCCAGTGGCGGCCGCGGCCGCCGCGGCAGCGGCACCGCCTGCCGCACCCCCCGACAAGACTGGCTTCATGACCCCGCTTGTGTTGTTGCTGCTCCCGGGCCACGCCGCGAACGGCACTGGCGACGCGCAGCCGCCCTCCCCACCCTGCGTGACCACACGTGGGGCCGGGAGCGTCAACGCCGGGCCGGGCCCGTCCGCAGACGCCGAGCCGCGGTGGTCGCGGCCCGCCTCCCCGCCGGTGGCGGGCTGCCCGGCGTGTTGCATGTCCGTGGGGCTCCCGAAGGACGCTGTGTCGGAGCCGCCAGCCATGTTGTTGAGGTCTACCTCCGTCGACACGGGCCGGCGCAGCAGCGGCAGCGAGGTGCCGGCGCTGGCCATGGCACTGCTGCTGGACGTCTCCACGCCGCTTGTGTTGGGCGCGTCCGGCCCGTGCCGCCCCGCCCCGGCCGCCGTCAACGCGCCCTCGACGCCATTGCTCGCCTCCGAGCGGGCCACGCTGCCGGGAGCGGCGCACTTCCCCGTCGCGGCGGGGAAGCCGTGTCGGTGCCGGGCCGTGCCGTAGCCCGCCGGCGCAGCGCTGATAGCCTCCGCGCAGGCGGCACACACCTCCTCCCCCGCGGCCCGCGCGTGCACGCACCGCACCACGGCGGCCGCGACAGCAGCCGCAAAACCCCCGGCGGGTTGCGGGTGACCGTCATGCGAGGCCCCGCCGCTGCGGTGGATGCTGCTGACGCTGGCGTGCTTCACAATGGAGGCCACGCGTGAGACAATCGCGACGGGGTTCATGGATCCGGCTAGGCGGTCCTTCAGGCTCTCCCCATCCGCCGACTCGCGCCGCCACAGGGCCAAGTGGCGCCACTGCTGTCGCTGCTCCTTGCGCTGCTGCCGCTCCAGCGACGCCTGCCGCCGCGCCGCCGCTCGGGCACGACGCGCCTGCCGGTGCCGCTCCTGCCGCTCGAGGCGTCGCTGCTCCTGCCTGATGCGTGCGGCGATGACGCGCTGATTCTCGCGCTCGCGCTGCAGTAGGATGAGCTGCAGGGCCCGCTGCTGCGAGAGCACCTCCTCGGCGAACGTGCGGCTCAGCGGGAAGCCGCGGGCGTGCGCCGTGGCGTAGCGCGGCACGGCCGGGGGCAGGATGCGGTGAACGCGCATGTCCGGCAGCGGGATGGCGCACACGCGGAACGCCTTCTCCTTCAAGTCTCGCACCAGCGTCTCGCGCATGCTCTCGCGGCGGATCAGAACCTCCATCGCCCACGCCGGCAGCTGCACCGGCCCCCGCGTGGCGGCCGAGAGCCTCGTCGGAGACGCCGTCGTGGTGGTGGTGCCGTACCGGCCCTCCACCCGATCCAAGTCGCTCGCGCTGGGCAGTGGCACGTTGTTGAGCGAGAGCATGGCGAGGCCAGCGGGGCGGGGCCGGGCCGGGCGCGGCGGCCGCCCTGGGAGGCAGGGGCTGCTCATCCCCACCTCGCTGACGCCCACCGACGAGGCCAGCCTACCGCCGCTGTCGGTGGAGCGCAGCGCGGGGGGGCTGCCGCTCACCGTCAGCGACGGCGTCGACATGGCCGACGGCACGGAGCGGACGCCGGCGGCGGCGGCGGCGATGTTGCCCGACTTGGGTGCGGCGGTGGTGGCGGGCAGCACCTGCAGCATTTCCCTCGCCTCATCATACCACTTCTGCACGTGGTCCTGCGCGTACTGCACCGCAGCCCCTATCGCGGTCTGCGAGCGGGTGCCCAGCTTGTAGGCGCGCACCCGGTACCGCAGCAACATCTGCGGCTCCAGCTCGCGCTGGCGCAGGTCGTTCAGCGTCAGCCCTGCGTCGTCCTCGTCATCAGGTTCGAGCCCATCCGCTTCAACCTCGTCGCTGCTGATGCCGTTGCCGGCCGCCGCGTTCCTGCTACTGCTATTCGGCCGCGGGATACGAGCGTGGAGGCGGCGGTACGGCGTGCACGGGCTGCTCGTGCCCGCGGCGCTGTCGGCGTCGTCGACGGCGTCGTCCTCCAGCTCCATGTCCGAGCCGCTGCTGGAGGGCAGCGCCGTGGTCGTGGTCGCGCCGTCACCGACGGCGGTGCGCAGCACGTGAATGTACAGCACCACCTCCGTCTCTGAGATGACGCGCTTGAAGGCGGAGTCGTTGCCGCCGCAGCCGGAGGCGCCGTACAGGCCCGGGGTGGACGCGGCACCGGCGGAGGCGGCGGCGTTGGCGAGGCCCATCATCGACCCGCTCGACGCCACACCACCCAGGAGGGAGCGTCGAGCGAGTGGCGGTCCACCCACGCCCCCACCACCGCCGGCCCCTCCGCCTGCGCCGCTGCCGCAGCCCGGCAGCCCCGCCGCACCCCCGAAGACGCCACCGCCACCACCGGCGCCAATCAGCGGTGCCGGCAGGAGGGCGCTGAGTGGGGCGACATGCCCAGCGCCGCCGCCACCGCCGCCGCCCTGCGCCGTCCCCAGCAGCGGGGACATCACCATCTGCGGCGGCATCGCGGGAAAGCTGTAGCTGTCAGAGAGGCGCACCACCACGTGGGGGGAGGCGGTGGCCGATGACGGGGCACCGGGCAGCGTCACGGGCGACGACGCCCCAACGCCGGTCCCACAGCCCCAACCACCGCCCCCACCGCCGCCGCTGCCGACGGCGCCAGTGGACAGGGTTGTGGGGCCCAGGGCACACGCGCCGCCGCCACTCACCACGACGCCCCCGTCCAGTCCACCGTGCAGCGCGGTGGGGGCGGCGGTCTGCCGCGACAGGGCCGCCTGCTGGCGGCGGAAGTGCCCTGGCGAGAGCGGGGACAGACAGTAGTTCTCCATCGGGCCGCCCCCCAGCAGCGGCGACCGCGCGGCGGTGGGGTGCCCGAGGACGTGCGGGGTGGACGCCCCGCCCGGCACGGCACCGGCGGCCGTGCTGTCCACTGGGCTGGCGACGCCAAACGTCGACGAGAAGGCGCGGACAAGAGAGAGTGGCGACGCCGGCGTCAGGCTCAGGCCCCCAGCACCCGCAGCGAGGCCGCCCCCGAGTCGATCGCCGGTGGCCGCCCCAGTCGCTGCGGAGCCGACCCCGCCGTCGCCGCCGCCGTCGATGTCGGCACAGCCACCGAAGAGGTCGGCGGCGGCGCGACGCAAGGCGAGGTCCTTCTCCTGCAGCAGGGCCGCCCGCAGCACGTACGAGTAGAAGAGGTGGGCGGGGTACAGCTCGAAGGAGATGCGCAACTGTGCCGGTGCCGGCGCGGTCGTGGCCGTCGACGCCGTCGCCTCCGTCGCACCCCCGGGCAACCGTGCCTTGTCTCCTGCCGGCTGCGGGGTCGCGGAGGCGAAGCTGAGCGAGTTGCGCGGCAGCTTCCGCGCCACACGCGGTATGTCCTCGTCGGCGTCGTCGATGGCCGCCTTGTCGGCAGCCCCGCCATCACCGCTGTCGTCGGTCGAGCCTCGCGCCTCGGCGGGCACGCCGGCGGCGGGCACGGGACTCGTCGGCAGCGGACCCGTCTTGAGCTCCTCGAGGATGAGAACATCCACGAGCCCCTCCTCGGACGAGGTGCTGTCGATGTGCAACGCCTTCCAGAGGCTCTCCGCGTCGGTCGAGACGTCGTACCCGAGCGGGGCACGAATCACCGCCACCGTCGGCACCCGCCCCGGCGTCGGCTCGAGCAGCTCCACAATCTTCCGCAGCGCCTCGTCCGAGGCGTCCGTCACGAGCAGGCCACCCCGCTTCGCTTCCGCCGCCGCCGCAGCTTCCGCGGCAGCTGCAGCGGCGTCCACGGGCGGCTCGCCAGAGGCCGGTGGCGCGGCGGACTTCTCCGCGTCGGTGCCGTCCGAGCGACTCTGCAATGCCGCCGCTGCTGCCGCCGCTGCAGCAGCAGTGGCCGCTCGGCGCTCGCGAACACGCCGCCATGGCCACGTCAAGGCCGCCGCAAGACTCGTGCGCGTCGTCTCCACTCCCCAGCGCGCCGTCGTACGCGTCGACTCCGTAGCAGCACGCAGCCCGTCCACCACACGCCGCCACGCCAGCAGTGCGTTCCACCGCACGACCACCCACGCCACGCCCATGTCGCGGCGCAGGTGACGCCGTGTGCGACGCCACCACTTTCGCAGTCGGCCGGCACTACTGCGGTGTCGACTGTGCGCGTTGTTGCCCGCGTGCCGCAGTGCCGAGTTCGTGGAGCGGAAGGAGTGGTTGCCGTGGCCAGAGTGCACGCCGTGCCCAGAGCCGTGCGGCGCGCCACCACTACCACCGCCACCACCACCGCCGCGGGTGATGGAGCGCCGCAGCACGGAGGAGGCGCGGGAGAGCGGGGCGGTGGCAGAGAGGTGGGTCAGCGAGCCGTCGCCGACGCTCTCCGACGCCGCGGTGGCGCGCTCGCTGCCGGCGTAGCGGGTGCCGCTACCGCTGCCCGTGTAGAAGCCGGACGGCGCGAGCGGGGAGGTCACGGTCTGCGGCTGCGATGGCACCACCGGCGACACGTTTGCGCTGCGCCGCGCCGTGCTGTCGGTGCGCTGCCGGTGCCGGTGACGGCGATGGTGGTGGCCGCTGCCGCTGGTGTCGGGCGTTTGCTGGACCACCGCCGCACCGGCCGCGCTTGCCGGCGTCGGGGGCTGCAGCTGCTGCAGCTGTAGCGGCTGCGTGTACGTGAGGGGCTGGAGCAACCCGTTCGCAAGCCTCGGTGCCGGGGCGGCGGCGCCGCTGCTGCCGCGCTGGCGGGACGGAGATGGAGAGCCGACGCAGATGGTCGTGGAGGTGCTGGTCGAGGTGCCGGAGAAGGCGCCCTGGCCGCGGTTGTAGCTGCCGGAGAGGTGCGGCGGCTGCGGCTGCGAGTGCTGTTGCACGCTCGACCCGGACGCTGGCGGTGAGTGCTGCCGGCTGTGATGATGCGTGCGCTGAGGCTGGTGGTGATGTGTCGAGGAGGAGGCCATGCTCACGCAGCCGCAGCCCGCGAAGCAGCTGCCAGTGCGCCCGTGATGTTGATGCGGCTGGTGCTGCGACGCGGCGCCGGTGACGGAGGGGCTCATGTGATGCATTAGACCCCCGCCAGCGGCCATGAGCGAGCCACCGGCAAAGCTGGCCATGACGCCGCTGCTGCTCATGTTCACCGACCCCGGCCCGACACCGCCCGCGCTGTTGCCCGTGCCGCTCCCACCGAGGAGCCCCGCCCCAGGCGGCCGGTCGGCGCTGTAGCACGCAGAGCTGCGCAGCTCCGCCAACGCGTCGGAGACGTCCATCTCCGTGGCGAAGAGCGGCGGGCCGTACATCGCCGCGGAGTAGCGGTATGCGTCCTCGTCCTCCCCGCCACCGCGACCGCCCCCACCCGCCGCGGCCAGCGCCGGCGACGAGGGCACCGGAGGCGACGTTACGCCGAGGCCGGAGTACGTGAGCAGCTCCGGCGTGGCACACCCGCCCCCCGCCGCCGCCGCCGCCGCCGCCGCGCCGCTCACCCCCGCGCTGTAGTTGGTGGACGATGCGCCGGCCGTTGCGGTCGACTGACCGGCGTGCCCGTAGCCGCCGCTCAACGCACCGGTCGTGCTGCTGCTGTTTGCGTGCAGGCTCGGCACGGGCGAGGAGGCGCCGCCCCACAGCTGCTGGACCTGGTACCGCGCCGCGTGCGTGGCCACCGCGCCGGTGACGGAGGGCGTGTACGAAGAGGACTGGCCGTGGGAGGCGGAGCCGGAGGCGGGGTGCTGAGAGAGGTTGCCGGAGCTGCCGGTCGCGTCGTGCAGCTGCCCGTGCGGTAGAGGCGCAGCTGGCGGCAGGGGCGGCGGTGGGGGCGCACCGGGACCGCGGTACCCCGCTGGGGGTAGTGGCGTGCTCGGTGGGCAGTGCTGCTGCAGCTGCGGCGGCTGGTGCTGGCTGAGACTCTGCAGGCCGCTGGTGCTGCAACCGTGAATGGGCACCTTCGTCCACGGCACGCCGTCGGGGCCTGTGGCCGACGCCGTCGTCATGGCCAGCAGCGACGACCCGCCGCCCTGCGATGACGTCGACGCACCCGAGGACGCCACGGGCGAGCTTGCCGTGCGGGAGCGGGACTCGTAGGTTCCACTGAAGCTCGTCTCTGTCGTACTCGTCACGCTACTCGAGCTGGGCGTGCGGGAGAAGGGGAACTCGGCGCTGGACGTGGTGCCGCTGCCGTTCGTGATGAAGGTGCCGGAGTCGCTCTCGGCGCGGCTGATCAAGGTTGCCAGCGACGCCGCAGAGCCGAGCGATGGCGCCGAGGACGAGAGCGTGTCCTTGGCGCCGCGGCTGGTCAGGGCAAGCGGGCCTTGCAGGGCGTGGACGCTGGTCGGGTTGTGCGGCGGCCCCCCGCCGCTGCTGTCTGCGCCGGCGGGCCCGCTCTCCTCATCGCCGTCCGTGTAGACGGCGCGGAACGAAGTCAACGAGGTGCCGGAGGAGCGCCCCAGGTCCATGGGCGAAAGAACATCATCGCTGCCAGCCTGGGGGGCCACACGCCGCCCCTGCTGCCGTGACGACCTGGTGACCGCGACGACCGCCGCCGCCTCGGCTTCGTCGTCACCGTCTTGATGCGGAGATGGGGGGCCCACCGTTAGGGACGCTGCTGCGTTCACATCCGCATCCGCTGCCGTCAGGCCTGCGCGGCGTGACGGCACAGGGCGGAGGCTCTTGGTGCGGTAGAGCTGCGCCCGCATGCGACGCCGCAGTCGCCGCCGCTCGCGCTGCTGCCGTCGGATGCGCCGCGTCGCCTCGGCCCGGGCCGCCATGGCGAACGGCGTGGGGTCGCCGAAGCGGAACGGCCCATCGTGCAAGTCGCGCAGAAGCGAAATTGTGTTGTTGGCCAGCGGGCACGTCGCGCGTGGCGGCGGCGGTGGCCGGGTCAGTCGACGGCGGAGCAGGAGACCGGCGTAGACGAGCAGGCCGGCACCGCAGCCGACTATGAGGCACGCCTTGAGTCGAGCCCCGTGCGAACTTGATGCGACTACCGCGGCCGGTTTTGCGGTGCTTGCCGTCTGCGTAGAAATAGAACTGCTACCGCCGGTTGGCAGACACGCAGGCGCGGCGACAGAGGCCTCAGCCATGGCTGAAGAAAGGTCAGCGGTGCTTGGTGGAGCAACACAGGCGTCGTGTCTGTGTGTGGCGCGTGTGTGTGTGTGTAGGTGTGTGTGTGTGTGTATGTACGCCTTCTTCCCGTGCTGCGAAGCGCACAGTGCAGGGTGGAGGGAGGGAGGGGGGCAACTGGAGGGACGACACACGACGAGGGAAAGCGACGGCCGTTGTTCGATGCGATTTTTTGGGGGGAAAGAGGAGAAGAAGGGTTGCGGGCGCGAACGTGCCGCCACACTCTCTTCACGGCGTCACAGAAGGGGGAGGGGGGGTCAACGGGGAGGAGGGTGCGTGTGGGAGTCAGGCAGGAAGACACTGACAAGCAGCTGCGGGGGAGGGGAGGGAGGGAGGGGACGTCGCCACGTGGACTCGGAGAAGGGGCTGAGCGTGGGTGTCGGCCCAACTTCCCGTGTATCTGTGTGTGTGTGTGTGTGTGTCTGTCTGTGTGTCTGCGTCTGTGTGTGTGTGTGTGTGTGTGACGTGGGTCCGGGTTGAGGGACGACGACGAGGAGAAGCGTGCGAAGAGCACCGCGGTCGGTAAAGCGAGAAGACGAAGAGAAGAAGCGACGTAAGGCGTTAAACAAAGCGCCCACACACACCCACACACACCCACACACACACCCACACACACACCCACACAGAAAGAGAAAGACACCCAAGCGCGCTCTGTGCGCGCAAGATGCCCTCGGGGTGGAGAAGCGAGCGCGTGTGAAGGCCCAGCACACGTGCCCGGTCCCCTTTGGCGGAAGAATGGTGCGAAGAGAAGAGGGGACGTGAAGAGGGTGCTGTGAACGCACTTACCAGCGAGTCCTTCCTGCAGCAACAGCAGGGGTCTTGCCTGGCAAGCCACTTATCCTTTCTCGGCTGGACTCGCAACCCCTCGTGCGTCACGTCACGGGCGGGGGTTAAGGCGCACACACGCACGCACACACACAAGGTGCCACGGGAATGTGGACGTTGTTGCGTGTCACACAGCCGCAAACCTGATGTCACACAGGGGACGGGGCAAACGGAGCCGTCAACCGGGCGCGAGCGACGCACACGTGGGTGCAGCCGTGTTGAAGGGTGGGGGGAGTGGGGGAGGATTGGGCGGAGGAGTGGGGGGGAGTGAGGCAGGCGCGGGATGGACAAGACGGTGCACAATTTTCTACGGTGACCGCTTCTTGGTACGCGCATGTGTGTGTGTGTGAGTGCTCGATCGTGAGGCCGGAGAAGGTGACGCGAAGGATTCTTGTAGGGTGGCAGGCGGCAAATCAACAACAACAATGGCGCCTTGTCTCACTTGTCAGCTGCGCCGCAACGATGGGTGCAGGGGCACCAACAACGAAGGGCGGAGCTGGGGAAGGGTTGCACGCGGAGGCCGTCCGTGCTTCCCACTTGAACGCGCGCGTGATGAGCGGGAGGGGAGAGAGGCGAGGATGCGCTCAGCGCCATGCGTATTACTTGATGGTACAGAGGGAGGTGAAGGACTGCGAAAGTGGAGGAGAGCGCCGGCCCGCTGCCCCACAGCGCACCGCAGCCCCCTCGCTCACGCACGAGCGAGGGCGCCCGCCTCCTCCTCCTCCTCCCCCCTGCTCATGTCTCTCCGGCAGATGCCGGCGTGCGCTGAGGTGGGTGTTCTGCCCTCCTGAACTTCGCATCGTTGGCGTCGTCCCGAGGGGAGAGGGGACCAGCCCACTGTTTCGAGACGCGCTTAATGTGGTGGGTTACTCGCACCTCGTGTTTACACGTGATCGGAGAAGAGAAGAGAAGAGAGTCCGAGGCGGACGTTGGCGCAAACGCCGCGGCCCGTCCTCGCCGACACGGCGCGACATCAGCGCGCGCGCTCGGCCGAGTGCGAGATGGCGCCACGCCCGACGAGCGGGAGAGGCAGACCGCACGACAAGGAGCACAAGGGCAGCGGCACCGTCATCGCATCGACTGATCACCAGGCATTGAGGTGAAGGCGAGAGAGGGAGGGGGGCGAGGGACACGTTGCGGCTCACCGCCGCCACTACGCGGCTCCGCTCCTGTGACGTGATGCACTGCCTTCGCCCCTGCGATACGCTCTCGCCCTCCCGCGCTTCCCTTGTCCTGTCATACTCCTTCTCGCTGGCTCCCTGGACTCTACTCTGCCTTGCTGGCTGTCGACATCACCTGCTTCAGCAGGCGGCTCACGAGTGTTCCTGTCTCGCCCGCCACGCGGGACACCACGCTAAACATGTCCGCATCGCCGTACACGTCCTCCTCTGTGGTGGTGTCGGTCTTGCCCTTCTTCCCCGGTGGCTGCTCCGCCGCGACGGCAGAGACGGTCTGGCTGCTCGGCTCGTCGCCGCGCGCCCGCTTCGTGCCTGGCAGCGACGGCTCCGTCACAGCCGCCACCCCCTCCTTACCCGCCGCCGCTGCGGCAGCCGCGGCGATCTTCTTCTGCTTCTCCAGTGTCGCGAGCTCCTGCAGCTTCTTGATGTACTCGGTAATTCGCTCAATCTTAAGGACGAGCTGCGTGTCGGTCGATCCCGACGACGCGGCAGCCGCACCGCCGCGCGTGCCGGCCCCCGTCAGTCGTGGCGCCGCCTTGTCGCCGCCCGCCACCTGCCGGTGCGTGATCTTGTCGAGCGCGTAGAGGGACAGGGCGATCGTGAAGGCGGCGGAGAGGTAAAGGCGGGCCTGCTCGTCGATCGTGTAGAAGGAAAGCAGCGTGTCCTCGTCGAGGTGCTGCAGCGCCGGCAGCAGTGTCGCACGAGCGACGGCCAGCCGCTTCGCCATCTCCTCCACAAGCGGTGCCACCTCGCTGTCAACGTCCATGTGTGCTGCACTTCTGGGTCTGCGCGTGTGCGTGCGTGTGCTTGTGTGTTTTGGGGTGTGGTAGAGCAGATCTGCCGAGTTGATACGGGGAATTGTGTGGGCCCAAGGTAGAGCTTCAAAGACAAGCGAGCTGAGGCAGACTACAGGCGTTGATGTGTGTGTGTTTGTGTGTATGGGTGTGTCGATCCGGGAGATGAAGCGAATAAAAGAGAAAGTTGGGGCGAAGGGTATCGAGGCAGCCAAAGCCAGCGCAGCGACACTCTGCTGGTTGTCTCGCTCGATGTGCCAAGCGACGGTTTGGTGGATGCCCACGGCCGCGGTGAAGGGGGGAAAGACGCATCGCCGCACCAGCTGATGCCTTCTCGCGCGCCCGCCCCCCCCCTTCCTCTCTCCTCCCATTCTGGGAACGAGTCTCCACCTCCACAGGCTGCGCCACCGATGTCCCCTCCCACACGGCGTTCGGAAGAGGCGGGAGTCACTCTCCACTCACGCGGTCGGTCGGCAACGCGCAGGAGCACTTCTCCAGACCGAGCGCCTGCGTATCGACGCACGCTCGTCACGCGTCGTTTCGCAGCGTCCGTTCTTTGTGTTTCTGCCCGTGGCGCGCGTCAGGGCGCGGAGCGGACGCACACCGATCCCAGGGGGGGGGGGCACGCGGATACAAGCACGGTGCACTCAAGCCCTCGGCCTACGGGGTGGGGGGGGGGACGAGGGGCCGGTGGGGAGGAGGAGGAGCAAGGCAATCTCCGCTCCCGCTGTCTCTGCCTGGCAGAACCGCCTTCATTCTCCGCCGACTCGCACGCGCTGATACGACGCAGTCTCCCCACTCGATTCTCGCTCTTCGGCACACTGTCCCCCCTTTGGCCACCGCCACCACCTCACCCCTCGTCAGCGCGACGTCGCGGTGCTTCAACAAGCGGGCCGTGCGGCGTATAGGGGGGAGGGGAGGGGAGGCATGATGAGTAAAGTGGTGGAGGAGGAAGAAGAAGCCGTGGCCGGCACTGTCCATCCACACGACAGGAAACAGGCACACACACACACCCACACACGCAGACACACACCTACAGTCACGCCATCGGGTGGCTGTGGCCAGCCGCAACAGCGGCAACGGCGAGCCTTACACAGCTCGAAGCCGCGCCGGTTGTGCGTCTCGCAGCCCCGTGATCGGCTACCTGCCTCCCCCCCCCCCCCGCGCTCCGCCTCATCACTGCTTCGGGGACGCCGGCTCACTCAACGTCCCCCTCGGGCTCGGGGCAAGAGAGGCGCCACTGCCCGACGGCGGAGCCAGCGGCGAAGCGGGTGACTGAGCTGCGTAGTAGTACTCGCGCGCGTCCGGGTGCGACAGGGCCCGCTGCTTCGCCTCCTCGCGCAGCTGCGCCACCCGCTGCGTTTGCGGCGACGGCGGCGCCTCCACCGGGCGGGCGCGGCTGAAGGAGAACGAAGCGAAGAACCCGCGACCACCGCCGCCGCCGCCGCCGCTCTCCTTGGCCGCCGCCTGCATGGCCGGTGGTGGCGGCAGTGGCTCCGGCGGGCCAGGCGCCGGCTGCGGCAGCACAATCCTCGATCCCGACACCACCACATCAGCCGCTGCGTCCTCTACTGGGCCTGTGGTGGTGCCCTCCCCGTCGTCGTAGCCGCTCACCGCCACAGCGGTGTTGCCGCGACTGACAGCCCCACTGGGCGAGCCCGACGCTGGCGCCTTCGCCGCCGGTGTGGGGGTGGGCGAGATGGGCGACGCGGCTGCCGGCCCGTGCACCGGGCTGCGGTGCGGCGTCTTGGCGTGGGTTCCACGTCCTGCGAGCACGCCTCCGCCGTTGGGAGAGAGGAGCGAGCCGCTGGTGCTGTTGGACGTGGCCACGGCAGGCAGCGTCTTCTTGTTGCTGGGCTTCGATGGCGCCTTGGCAGGGGTTGCCGCAATCAGGTCCCGTGGATCCATGCGCCAGAACGCGTACGACGAGAACTCCGGGTCGGCCGGCATCTCCTCCTTCTCGGGCACGGCGACGCCGGCGCCGCTGCCAACGTGGCGGGCATCACCGTGCTCGTCGTGATCGTTGTTGAGGTCGCTGAAGGTGGCGCGCTGGCCGCGGTTGTACCCGCGGCGGGTGTTCGCAGGAGCCACAGTGGGCTTTGCGCAGGCGCCGGGCAGCGGCGAAGCGGCGGCCGGCTGCGGCGGCTGTGGCGCCGACGAAGACGGATTCGTAGCTGTGCCACGCTGCACACCTGCAGGGGTGGGTGCCGCCGCTGCCGCCGCCGCAGCAGCAGCAGCAGACGCCGTGGTGCCGCCGGATGCCACGGGTTTCGAACTCCCCACGCCTTCGCCTCCGTGCACGCCCGCCCCTGCGTCGCCCACGTCGACGCGCACCGAGTTCACGAGACTGAAGGCCGCCGACGCGTGCCGGGGAAGGGTGCCACCACCAGCGGCGTCTTCCTCGCTGCCGTGGGGCGCCGCGGGCATACATGGAGGGGCCACCGAGCCCGCGTTCGAGGACTCCCCATTCGCGTACTCGCCCACGTCAGACGAGTCGGACGTCACTGACGACACGGAGGACGCCGACGACGACGACGCGGAGGCGGAGCGGTGGAGCAGCCCGCGTGCGTAGGCGTGCCGGTCCTGCCCCGAGCGCCGGCCACCACCGCTGCTGCCGCTTGCATGACCAGCGGCAGCAGACACAGCCCCCCCAGCGCCGCTCGCCTCGGCCTCACCGGCGCGCTGCAGGTGCCGCGGCGCGCGCAGCACGACCGGGTGGCGCTTGACCGGCGGGAACGTGACGTCGACGAGGTGCCCGAGATCGCGGTACGTTTGCTTCACGAGGCACACGTGCAGCACACTAGACGGGTCGATGATGAAGATCTTGTGCGTGGGGATGCCCGCGGCGTCGTAGCTGATCACGTCGTTGTAGCGATTGCCGAAGCCGGCGAAGAACGGCTTCGTTGTTGGCGGGAAGGCCGCCCGCACGCTGGTGAGGCACGCGATCTTGAAGACGTGGGACTGCTTGGACACTTCCTGCGTGAGGGCCGTGAAGAAGCGCTGCGGGGCGGTCAGCACTGGCCCCATCGGCAGCCGCACCCCGTCCTGCTGCAGGGTGAACAGGTACGTCTTGGTCTGGTTGATCTGCGATACGCTGCGGGCCGTGAGGTAGACCATGCGGTAGCCGTTGCCCTCGATCTTTGAGTACAAGTTGCAGATCCCAGGGTGCGTCCAGTCCGCACCCTTGCCCAGCATCGCGTAGAAGTGCCCCAGCAGGTCGCTCTTCGTGATCGTGCCGTCCACGTCACTCACGACGAGCCGGTCAGTCCAGTTCCAAAGGAAGATGTTGCACGAGACGGCCACGATGTCACCCTTGTCCTTGCGCGCAAGGTAGCGCACCGCGTTGCAGCCCTCGCGCAGACGCAGCTTCCACAGGTCCGCCTCGACAGGGATGAGGGTGCGCGTGAAGTACGGACCGCCGCCGCTGACGCCGGTGCTGGGCAGCAGCCCCACCGGCCGCCCCTCCGCATCGACCACCTCGTCGGCGTTGCCGAAGCTGCCAGAGGCGCCGCTGAAGGCGCTGCGGCTGGACGTCGTTGGCAGTGCCGCGTCCCCGGCATCCTTGCCAGCCGGTCCTGGCTGTTGGTTCTCCGCTATGGGCGTCGTGTGCGGAGACGAGGGGGGCGGCGCCGACCCCGGACACAGCAGCCGTGTGGGCCCCCCGGGCGGGGTCGAGGTCGGGGGGGCGGCGGGCCCGGCGTGGCGGGCCGCCTTACCGCGCCCCGAGCCCGGCGCCGCACCCGGCGAGGAGTCCGCGCTGCCGGCGCCGTAGCCGAAACCGGGCGTGCCATCCGGCAGCGACACGCCGCTCGTAACGCTGCTTGCGAAGGAGGCGCTGCCGAGCAGGTTCTCGCCGTCCGCGCCGTAGAGGCCCGCGGCGTAGTCGCCGTCGGCCTCAATGGGATCAAGGAAGTACGCGTCTTCGTCCTCCACCTTGTAGCTGTCGGTGCTGCCGCTGCGTGAGGCGGCCGAAGAGGGCGCGCGTGCAGCGCCGCTCGTTGGCGGGGACCGACCCGGGGCGGTAGGCTCCGGCGCGCCGGCTGCTGCCTTGCCTTTCTTATCTTCGCCTCCAGCGTCGTGCGGTGCCGTGGCAGGCGATGTGGTGGCGCTGGTGGCCGCCGCCGCCGCCGCAGTGGCAGTGCTGGCAGCGGGAGGGGTGCTCGATACCGAGCTCTCCTGCTCACCACCTGCACTGCCCGCTGCCGCCGCGGGCATGGGCGATGTCAGCTCACCGTGATCGGCACTCACAACTGACGCCGCCGCCGCCGCTCCCGCTGCAGGGGGTGTGGCAGCAGCAGCAGCAGCAGCCGCATCGACGCCGCCGCTGTCCTCCGCCACGTCGCCGTCCGCCTCGCCGCCGCCGTCGTCGTCGTCGTCGTCGTCGCCGACCTGCCCCTCCTCCTGTGCGGACTTCAGCAGGTACGCGTCCCCGGCAAGGCCCATGCGCAACAGACGCTTGCGCGACTTCTCCGCCGCCGCCATGGCGCGCAGCGCCAGCCGCGCCTCCTGCGCGTCCCCGGCGGAGTGGATCGCGCGTGTCTCGATGGTGAGGTGGCCGTCGTCGGCGGTGTGCAGCAGCGGCAGATTCGCGACCGAGTCCTGCGAGCCGGAGTGGTGCTCCGTGAGGGGGCCGTCGCCGCCGCGCCTCGCACCCGCCGCCCCGCCGCCAGCCGCCGCGGAGTCGGGCGGTCCGGGCATCACCGGGCTCGAGGCCGGCGCCGCAAGCGCCGGGGACTGCGGCGGTGCCGCGGCGGCTGGCGGCGCGGGCGGGGACTCGGGGCGGATGGGTAAGTGCTGCAGTTCGGTGTCGTCGATGCTGAGCGTCTCGCCCTCGCCCACCGTGCTGCCGAGGGAGCCGGCCGTCTGCAGCACCAGGGCCGCCTCGTCCGTCATCACGCCACTGCCACCGCCGCCGCCCGCACCCGCACCACTGCCACTCCCGGCACCGGCAGCGGTGGTGTGGCGGGCTGGTGCGGCACCGCCAGGTGCACGGGGTTCCTTGCGACCAGCCCCACTGCCGCCGCCGCCGCCGTGATGCCCCGCCTCCCCGAAAGTGCCGTACGTCGGCTGCAACCAGTACGCCTCGCCGCCCTTGCCGATCTTCATGACGGCGGTGGTGAGGTCGCCGTTCACCTCGACCTGCACGACGCGGCCCTGGTTGCTCCAAATCTGAGCCCGCCCGAAGCGGACGTTGAAGGGGGTGCTGTGCAGCGTGCCATCCTTGTGCCGGATGACGATGACGTCGTTGGCGCGGCTGGACTGATCAAAGTGGTTGAGATTGAACAGGCCGCCGAGGGTGGAGATCATGATGATGGCGGTGGCGGTGCTTGTCCTGTTGCACGGGGTCAAGAGAAGGGCGGAACACGAGATGGGAGCGCCGACCCGCACACACGCACACGCACGCCCACACGCACACGAGCTGATACTCTGCCGGCGTGCGTCCTACGCCGATCAGCAAGTCACACCCTTCCTATGCAGGCGCGTGAAGACACACGCCAGGGCACGTGGCAACGCAGCAAAGCGGGGAGGGGGCTGCGTAACTGACGGAGAGGGCAGATGCGTGTGTGTGTGTGTTTGTGTGTACGTGTATGTGACGGTGTCGTCGAGCTGCCGTGCCGGGAGCACCACGCGCAGTCAGGTGGCGTTTATGGTGGCAGGTAATAGTGGAAGGGGGCCGGATCAGGAGAAGACGCGGACACCGGGCGGAGTGGGCACAACCGTGGCGTGCACGAGGTGGCCAGGGGAGGGAGGGAATGGGGGGGGGGGGGGGGGGGGGGCAGGAAGGCCACAGGGTTGGCCGGG
>JASAOO010003503.1:55238-81503 GCA_030849075.1 Zelonia costaricensis
AGCCGGCGAAGAAGGGGCCGACGAAGCTCGCAGCTCAGCAGCGCGACGGAGGAGGTTGCGACGTAGAAGGGGGGGACGGTGTTGACTGCTACGAGGTGATAGATACGAGAAACGGAGAAACGAGTAGAAGAGGGAGGGGGGACCGTGCACTGCGCTCGGGGATGTGTGAGGACGGTCGGCGGACCATAAGGGAAGACGTGCAAACACGTGCGTGTGTGGGTGTGTGTGGTGTGGTGTGTGTAGAGGAAGGGGGAGGTTAGGGGGGGGGGAGCCAGAAAAGAAAGTAGTGTACGAAGTCGACAAGGGTGGGGCAGAACGGTCCGGGCGAAGGTCACACACATACACACACACACACACACACACACACACACACACGCGTGCGATGCACCGCGCAGAAGGGCAACTGCGTTACCTGCTGTATGCGTCTGTGTGTGTGTGTGTGTGTGTGTGTATCAGAGTCTCTCTCAAGCGTGCCGCGGCTCGCCCAGTCCATTGGACAAAACTGCGAGGCGGCGGCATGGCGCGCCGGTGCTCTGCACGCATCCACGCCCCCCCCCCTTCCCTCCATCGCGCGCGGTTTCATCTTTTAGCGGAGTGGCCGTCTTGCGGGCGCAATCGAACAACGAGGTGGCGGACGAAAACACAGTCAAGAACCGAAGGCGCACGTACCAACGCAGGCGGCTCGTAAGGGAGCGGGGTGAGGCGAAAGTCGTGATGACCGGCGTAAGCAGCGGGGTGCTCGATAGCGAGAGAAGCAAAGAGCGCACAGGAGGGCAACAAGAGCAGGCAAAGTGCTGGAGGGGAGCACAAAGCACACACACACACACACACACACGGTGTCCTTGACAAGCAGGTGGCGAGATCAGCACGACAAGAAGGAAGAGTGAAGCCTCGCGCCGAGACAACTTCCCGTCCCCATCTCCCTCTCGTTGCCTCTCCTCCCGTTCACCGCACTCAGCTCAGGATACGTAGCAGGACGCCGAGGAGAAGCAGCAGCACGAGCAGACACATCACGTACACGCACAGCGAAGAGTCCTCCATGTCCCGAATCGCGCGGCGCAGGCGGCGGTTCATGTGCACCAGCTGCGCCGCATTCGCGTCTACACGACTCTCAGTATGTTGCAACAGTTCCTGCTGCACGGCGAGCTCGTCCTGCATGCCCCGAGCGTTGTCGAGAAGCCGACCCACACCCTCCGTCAGCCGATCCACCGCCGCATCGATGAGTTCATCGTTTGCCTGCACCGTGGCGAAGAACGCGGCGAACTCCGCGTCTTCGCGGGCGCTGCGTAGAACCAGCATCGGCGGCGGCACGGCAGCACCGCCCGCCCCGCCCCACGCATCTGTCCCCCCCTCCGCGTCGGTGACAGCGACGGGGACGGGGTTGGCGCCGCTCCCGAAATGGGCCATGCTTCCCGCGTCCTGCGACGGTTGCGCCGGGCGGTTGAGGCGCAGCACCGGGTCGTCCAGGGAGGACACGACACGGATGCCGAACACCTCGCGGTACCACCGCTTAGCCCGCTCCACATGCTGGGAAGCCCGCTGCCACTCCAGCGTCGCCAGCGCCCCCGTCGAAGAGCCGGCAGTGGCATCACTGCTGGCTGGCACGGCTGCGCCGGGGTCGTCACTCGCGTGACCACCGTGCATGCCAGCACCAGGAGCAGCCGGCGACAATGCTGATGTCGATGCTGCGGCGCTGGCGGCGAGTCGAGCTGCATCGCGCTGCAGCTGCTGCAGACGCTGGTGCGCGCGCCTCGCCTCCTGCCGGCTGCGTGCCAGCTCCCGCTCCAGCACCGCGGCGTCCCTGGAGGCGCCCTCGACACGGCGTCGCTCGCCACGCCGCCCAAGCAACGCGGCGTGCTCGTCGCTCGCGTCGTGATCGCCGTTCTCCTCCGCCGCCTCCGCCTCCTCCCTCGACTCCGCGGACCGGCCTGGCGGGAACGCACTCGCACGCGCTGACGATGATGACGTGGCGCCCTGAAGCTCCTCTACATCACGCAGCGCCTGCCGGAGCTCGGCCACGCACTCGATGCAGCGGTACTCGGCCTGCTTGTACGGTGAGAGCTTCGCAAGGCGGCGCGCCATGGCCGCCTCCGCAACGCGGCGCTGCGCCACTGCACTTGCGCCGCCGTCACCGCCGCCGTCTCCGGTGCCGTCCAGCCGCTGCTGCAGCTGCTCAAGTGTATGTAGGGAACGCTTCATGCGTGTGTCTGTATAGATGTGTGTGTGTGTGTGTGTTTGTCTGTTGAGCCTTGATGGGAGAGTGCAGCTCGCTGGCACTCCTCTTGTTAAGCCTCAACAGTGTGGGGGGTAGCGCGGTGTTGGGGGTGGGGGGCGCGAGGGACGAAGCTGTCGAAGATCCACACTGGTGAGTACGTGCGATTTGGTGTTGCTGCTGCTGTGGGCTTAGCTCTACGTGTGGGTGCCCGCTCGGGGTTTGAGGGGGGGGAGGGGGGGAGCAACACGCTACGCGGGTATGAGTTTGGAGGTGACAGAGAAGGTCGATGACAGGCAGCCATGCGTGGAGTGGTCACTGTGCGGGCTTCAAGGAGAGGATCAGCCCAACTTCGATGACAGCGTCATGGGGCATCACACGTGCACCACACGGCGGGGCGCAGTCGCACACACACGCCCACACACAAACACACGGGCTCCCCTCCCCTCCTCCCACCTCGCTTTCCTATTCCTTGCTCACCATATCCCCACCGCACACCGCGCGTGTGTTGCTGTACAGAGAGGAGGTCAGCGTGCACTACGGAAGGGGGTGGGGGGGCTAAGCCGTGCAACGTGTCGCAGGCACTTCAAGATCTCTTTGTGCATGTGTGACTAACACAAAGACAACAATCCCTCATCGCCCACATCACCACACACACGCGCACAAAGGCGTTGACGCGGCCGACGCATCGCTCGCCGCATCGCGCAGACAGCGACGCGACGACGTGGGGCGCTACACCGCCGTGCGCTCGATTAGACGAAGCACCTTGACCAAGCCCGTGGCCGACCTCAGCCGCTCCGCCTCCTGCACGGTGTCCAGCCACGTCTGCACCGTCACGGGCCCCGCCGTCGTCGCCGTGGCCGTGTCCGCTGCCGCCTCGTCGCTGTCATCCTCAACCACGGAGGCACCACGCAGGGCAGCCAGCATACTGAAGGCGGCTGCATCGCCATCAGCACCCGCACCCGCAGCCGCAGCAGCAGCGTCGTCGTCGTCTACGTCAGCCTCGGCGTTGTCTGCGACGGCGGCCCGCCCCACCGACACGCTGTCGGCGAGGGGCAAGAGTGCATCGATGACAGCGCGTGCGGAGGCGGCGGACATGAGAGAGAGCGACACGTCGAGCGGGGCCTGCGACGGCGAAGACGCCTCCGTCGTGCCGATTCTCTTCGCCATCGCCGCATCGGCGGCCCGCACGGGGCGGACGCGTGGCGTGTGGAGCCGGGAGACGAGCCAGAGCACTTCCGCGTGTGTGAAGCGCTCGACGTCGTTGGCGATCAGCACGGCCGTGTTCGCCAGTACGCGGCGGGCCTCGTGAATGAGGTCCTGCAGCGCCGATGGCGCTGCCGGCAACCTCGGCGGCGCCGCGCTCTCAGTCGCGGACCACGACAAGCACAGCTTCAGCAGTGCGCGCACGACGCGCACAAGTTCGTGCCGTGACGCGCTGGGCAGCATCTCCACGAGGGTGTCCATCACAATGCGCGTTTCGAGCCCGTACCGGGCGAGGGCCTCGGCACTGGTGTCCCGCGTCAGCTGCAACAGCAGCCACGCAAGGTCGTTGCAGCGCAGCAGCTGCACGCGACCGCGCGCGTGGCGCTCTCGCGTTGACAGCGCGTCCTCTGCCGGCGCCGCACTCGCCTGTGTGGACGCCGACGACGACGACGCCGTGACGGGCTCGAAGAGGCACTGCAGAATCGCATCCTCCAACGCGCGCGTCTTGCCAAGCCAGAAGCCCGCCGCCCCGCCCCCGCTGTGGCCTCGTCGTCCCGGCGCGTCCCCCTCCGCCGTGCGTGGGGAGCCTGCGAGGGACGCCGCACACGGCAGGCCGTACGCGCGGGCCCGGGCAGCCACGCCCCGCGCAGACCGCAGCACCCCTACGCGGTGCAGCGCGCTGGTGCGCCGGTGGAGCCGGGCCTCCTCAAGGGTGGACGCCCGCGTGCCATTGTACGTCGAGAGCAGCGGCACACCAGCCTCCGGCATGCTGCGCGCCAGCCCGCCCTGCATCAGCGTCACCTCGCTGGCTGGCGCCTCACCCGTTGTCGTGAGCGTCGCGCCGGTCAGCCAGGTCCCCACATCGACGCAGTCGCCTTCTTCGTCCTCCGCGTCCTGCCGCGCGGCATCGGCGCGCACCGCCGCGATGACGCCGGTGTCACCGGCGAGCTCGGCGTACGCACGCGGCACGTCGCCGAGGTTCATCATCGTCAGCGACCGGGTCGCGGGTGCCGCCTCGTCGGCGTCTGCGGCTGGCAGCTGCCAGTGGGCATGGGCGTTGCTCAGAATTGCATCCAGGGCGCCGTGCAGGACGTCCCGAGGCCCGTCCACGGCGTCCCCGCCACTGCGTGGACACGCAACATCAAGCGCACGCGCGGCGCGGCCGTGCGGCTGCGACAGCCACGCTGCCGCCGCCACCGCTGGTGTGGCCGACGCCGAGCCCGGTGCCTGCCAGCGCCACCACTCCACCCGCTCCTGCCGGGCGACCATCCCCGGGTCGAGCCGGCGCAGGACGCAGATGAAGCGTACGATGGGTCGCCAGTCGAGCACCAACGGCAAGGTCGCCGCTGCATCGCCCTCCATCGACGACGCGCCGCTCCCGTTGCGATCCGCCATTTTTGCCGCAGCAGCAGCAGCAGCAGCAGCAGCAGCGGCCTCCACCGCGCTCAGGCTCGATGTCCCCATCGGTCCCTCCTCCGCCAGCGCGCGGGGGTCACGGGGGACATTGGCGACTTCGTGCCGCCACTGCGCCTCCCGCGAGAGCGCGGCGATGAAGTCGGCATGCCGCGTGCTTGCAAGCTCGTCCACCACGTCGCACGCCACCCGCAGCCACGACTGCAGCCCGCGAGTCCGCAGCACTGAGTCGGGTGAGGCGTAGCGGCGCAACACCTCGTAGGAGGTCAGCGGTGGCGCCGTCGGCGCGTCGATGCCGTCGTCCTCGTCGTGTTCGGCAGCCGCTGACCGGGCATCGCCGCCCGGCTGCGCAGGCAAGTCGACCATCTGCGCGGTGTAGAGACGCGAACTCGTGTTCCCAAAGCGGCTGTGCGAGTGCAGCCCGAGCGGGGTGTCGCGCAGCAGCGCTGTGTTGTTGCGCAAGCACTGAACCCCGACGGCGACGCCCCAGAGCAGCTCGGAGGTGACGTCCAGGGTCTGGAGCGGGCCCATGCCGGCTGCCGCCAGGTACTGGACAGAGGCGTCGTCGAATGTCACCAGCAGGTTGGCAAGGGAGCAGCGCACACTGTCCCACCATTGGCTTA
Source organism: Zelonia costaricensis (assembly GCA_030849075.1). Classification (NCBI taxonomy): domain Eukaryota; phylum Euglenozoa; class Kinetoplastea; order Trypanosomatida; family Trypanosomatidae; genus Zelonia; species Zelonia costaricensis. Next base: position 60,693 of record JASAOO010003503.1, read on the forward strand.
TGGGGTCCTTAATCTCCCCCGGGCGCCCCGGGCCGTCAAGTTCGGCGTTCGCCGAGAACTTGCGCCGCTTGATGAGGGCCAGCGCGTACCCGCGGTACGGCGGCCACACCATTTCGCGGTGCAGGATGCTGCGCCAGGCGTGCAGTGGCAGGCGCCGCAGCAGCTGAAAACCCTCGGCGCTGAGCGGAAGGCGCACCTGGGTGAGAACAGCGGTGACGACGACCTTCGTCTTGAGTTCACTGCGGGACAGTGCGAGCTCCGCGGCGAGGGTGCTGGGGTCGTTCTTGTACGCACGCCGCCACTCCGACATGTTCGGCATCTCGGCTGTCGATGCCCACACAGCTGTGGCAAAGCCGCCACCACCGCCGCCGTTGCCGGGCCCCACGGGGGTTAGCACCTGCTCCAGCTTCCGACGCGCGTGAGCGCTCACGTCCAACCAGGGCTGTGACAGCAGAGCCAGCAGCAGCCACTCCACCAGCCGCAGCAACCGCGGACTCTCCTCCACCACGCTGAGCTGCAGCAGCTGCACCACCGCCGAGGCGGGCAGGTGGCACAGCAGGCGAGGCACGCGGCTCCCGTACATCTGCTGGAGCAGCACCCCGCGGAGGTACCGCACGCCGCGGTGGTAGGAGGCACCCAGGACCGAGGCCTGCGTTGCCTCGGCCACGTCCAGGCTTCTCTCACTTCCTGCGTCGCGGTCGTCGCCCGCTCCGGGTGCGTAGCCCGCACAGTCCACGCCACCGCCGCCGATGCTTCCACTGCCACCACCTGGCGTGGCCCACACCGCCGACGACGCCTGCCGGTAGCTCGAGACGAGGAGAAGCGCCATTATGGTGGAGGCCGCCACCTCCGCCTGACGCTGCCGGCCCCGCGAGCTGCGATCGACGCCCGCGCTGAACCCGTTACCCAGCACATTCTCCTTCCTCGCACTCACGGGAGAGAGCACCATGGCGTTGTTGTAGCGGCGCCAGCCGATCTCGGCGTCCCTGCCACCCGAGCTGCCGCGCCGCGCGCCGCCCCGCCTCGACGTCTGGCTCCCATCCACACTATCGTGGTGCTCGTCCCGGCGCGAGGGTGGCGCGAAGCCGCACTGGATCAGGTCCAGCGCCAGCTGCGGGTCGAGCTCACTCGCCATCGCCAAGATGAGCGGCAGCACGCTCGACTTGGAAGTGTCCAAGAGCGCCTCTACAGTGGTCACGGTGTACACCACGAGCGGCCTGAACGCCGCGAGCGCACGCTCCCGCGGCGAGCCTCGCAGCGTCATTGGCGATGCCGGCAACAGGGGCAACGACGCAGGTGCCGGCGAGGACGATCTGGGTAGCGGTGTTGCCGCCGTCACCGCCGCCGCGCACACCCGCCGCTGCTGCGCTTCCCACTGTGCCTCGACGCGGCGCAGACTGCACAAAGAGTGCAGAAGTAAGAGCGCCATGTTCGGGTGCAGCGCCGCTGCGGCAACAGTCGCCCAGTGACCGTCCCGCGGCTCGAAGGTGATACTGCCCAGGAGGCTAGACTTCTGGCACCTGCGTATCGTGGTGAGCAGCAACGGGACAGGCGCGGACTTCGGCGTCGACGTCGCCTGCGCTCTTCCCGCACCTGCAGCAGCGGCGCCGGCCTCCCCGCTGTGCCTCTCCATCTCGAACCCCGCGGCCGCCTCTAGTGTGGACTGCAGGTACGCGTTGCACCGGTCGTACAGGCTCGGCCACGACGCTTGCGCCGCCGGCCACACCTCCGAGGTCGCCGCGCTGGAGCTGCGAGGGTCGGCGAGCCAGCAGAGGTGCAGCCACTCCGCGAGTTCGTTCGCGTCGCAGGTGTTGTCCCGCATTGCCTGGGAGAAGAGGCGGTACAGGGTGGCGACGTAGCGCTCTCGCAGGCCCGCTGGCAGCTCCGTCAGGGCGACCGGCAGCGTCGCCCACGCCTGCTGCGCGCTGACGGCGGCCTCGGGGCGATGCCTGTCGCCGTCGCGCGGCCCGAAGTACGACGCCGCGTCCGGCGCAGTGGACAGCAAGACCGGGAAAGACAAGAACACCTGCCGCAGCACGTGGAGCAGCACGTCCATCGACGTGGCCTGCGTGGGCAAGGCGTGCAAGGCCGCCTCGAGAGTTGTGGCGGCCTCCGCGTCGGCTGCGGACAAGGGCGCAGCAGCGGCCGCCGCGCCGGCGACGTCGGTGCCGCCGCCTGAGGCGAACGCGCCGGATGCCCCCTCCGCAAAGGAGTCCTCCATGGCAGTGAAGTCGTCGAAGAGCGCCGCCGACGCGGTGGTGGCGGGGGCTGCCGCCGCCGCGGGGGGTGAGGCACCGACACTCTCGCGGCGTGCGGCGAGTTTGGCGTAGAAGGGCAACAGCGTCCACTCGTAGACTTGGAAGCGGCGTGTGGCCGCCTGCGTGCGTGCGTGGGACGGCACAGCCCCGGCACCCCTCGCCTCCTCCGCCTGCTGCATCTCTTCCGCGTCGCGCTGGCGCCGCCCCAAGGTCGCTATCGTGTCCAGCACCACGGCCTCGACCCACGACGGCGCCGCGGACGCGTCCGACGCCGTGGACGACGCGTGGGCGCGACGCGTCACCCACCAGTGCAACCGCGAGAGCTCGCCGGCCAAGGCGTGCAGCGACGTCGCCGCGAGTGCACGCTGCAACTCGGTGCACAGGCGGCGATGCACCAGTTCCGCGAGCGACGCGTCCGCCTGTGGGCGTGCCGGCTCCGCGGTCACATCGACCGGCGGCGGCAGCAGACCCTCCGCCTGGATCGAGAGCTCCAGCAGCGTGCGCAGGTCGTCAGAGACGACTTCGTGCGACGTCGCTGCCGACACCAGCCGCGCCCGCAGCGCATCGGTGGCGCGGCACAAGCTCAACAGCACCGCCGCGCTCATTCCGGAAACGGTGATGGCGATGCTGGGCGGCGCGCCCGGCAGTGATGTCGATGTCGTCGATGACGTGGGCGTCCGCACATCGGCCGTCGTGCGCCCCTCGCGTGCAGCTCTGCTAGGCGTGATGAGCCCATTCACGCGCATGTACAGGCTCCGCTGGTGCACCGAGCAGGCCAGCGCGAGGTGCAGCGTCAGCAGCGTCTCCAGCGACAACGACCCTGCTGTCTGGGCGATCGGTGCGGGGGCGAAGAGCACATGGAAGGACGCGCGGATGACGAGGTCGTAGAAGGTGGTGGACAGCGACTCCTGCGCCTGTCCTGCCGCCGCGTCCTTCTCCGCCTCACACATCGTGACGGTGGCGCGGAGGTACGGCAGCAGCCACGCCACCGGCGTCGGCGTGGAGTGGCCGTAGCACAGCCGCTCATAAGAGCTCTCCAGGTTCGCGGCCACGGGAGGGCTACCGAAGCGCTGCGACTCCGGCGCCGTCCACGCCGCCTCGCGCGACGTTACGGGGTCGGTCAGTTGATTTTCCCGGTCGAACCGGTGGAGGGAGTAGGGACGCAGGGCGGCAGCGGTCCGGGCGGCCGCGCCGCCGTCGCCGCCGCCGTCTGCCAGGCCGCCAGACCGATACGCGCACCACTGCAGCAGCGAGGCGCCGTCGCAGTACACCGGCGGCACGGTCGACTTCCCAGTGGCGTCAAGGAGGTACAGCGTGTGGCGCTCTAAACTCGCCCTCATGGCGATCTCAACCGCACTCGCGGCGTACCGGCGGCCGCGGCCTTGCAGCCACGACACGCCCTGCAGCGATGCCGCATCCGTCTGCAGGGACGCGTCGATGCTGCCGCACAGCGCTAGCACCTCCGGGACGGTTACGCTAGTGGTCAGCAAGTTCATCAGCACGGCCTGCAGCGCATAGGTCTCCGTGCCTGACATGAACGCCGCCATGAATTCCGAACGCAAGTATTGCGCGACCTCCAGCGTCAGGAAGCTGCTCACGCCGGCGGCGGTGGGCACGGCCAGGTAGGTGGCCAGCGCCTGCGTCATCTCAGCCATGGCCAACATCTCCGCCGGTGTAGCGGCGCGTTCCCCCTGCGACGCGCGGATGCGATTCTGGCGGAGAACGAAGAACGGCGCAAACAACTCAACGCGGAAGCCGCGCACAGGGGACTTCGCGACGCCGGCGCCGTACCTGAGCAGCTCCGCCATCACCCACTCCGCCTCCGCCGCGCAGCTGGCCCGCTTGCGCAGCTGCGCAGCGATCGTCGGCAGCCGCGCCAATGTGGAAATGGATGCAAACGCCTGCGAGCTAGCGTTGGGGCACAGGGCCTCCCCAGGCATACTCGCTGCGGCGCGCTCGTAGTAGTCACCGTGCTTGCCTCGGTGCACAACTTTCGAGATCATGTCCCACGCTCTGCGACCGCGCAGCCGCATCCACCACTCCGCCACCAGCCTCGAAACCTGTAGTACCACCGGCACCCCCGACTCCGGCGGCGCGTCAAAGACGACGGCTGCCGTGGAACGCCTCGTCCAGTCGCTGCTGTCGGTGTCGCAGGTTCCACCACCAGCGATCGCCCCGGCGCCATCCCCAGCCGGAGCGGCAACTCTCGGCCAGTACGTCAGCACGCGGCACACCGAGGTCAGGACAGCATAGAAGGCGCTGCTGTGCAGCCGCTCCATGTAGTTGCGTGCCGCCATGGACAGGCGGCACAGCTGCTGCGTCACCTGCTGGTCCGCCCGCGCAGCATCACCTCCGCCGGCCAGAGGCAGCACCTTCTCTCGCACCCGTACCAGCACGGCCGCGTCTAGCGACGAGCCGGGTGGCGTCACCTCCACGATGCCATCGAGCTTCATCGCCTCAACGCGTTCATCTTCGTCGTGTGCCGCAGCGGCAGCGACGGTGACTTCTGCCGCCGTGCCGCCACGCCGGCGCGCCGCCTTGCGGGTGCCGTGCGACGCCACCGCGGCTGCGTACAAGCCCACGGCACTCGGTAGCTGATGCGAGCGGCACACCGGGGCCCAGTGCACGGCGAGGACCGTCAGTGAGGCCACCGCGTCCGCGATGCGCTCAGCCGTCGCCGCCGTCGCCGCCGCCGACGTCGGACGGCTCAGCAACAGGTCAAAGGCGTGCCCGGTGTAGCTGAGCTGCAGAACTGGGATCACGTGGGCTAGGTTGAAGTTGCCGAACCTTGATAAGACAGCGACGGGGTCGCCGGTGCACGGCGCCGAAGTTGGCGTGCTCGGCGACTCCGGACGGCGGCCACTGCGGCTGCGGCTGCTGCTGACGCTGCGTCGGCTACCGGCGCCGCCAGCGTCCAGCTTGGTAGACGCTGCCGGGGCAGTAGCACTAGACGTGAAACGTGACTTGCGAGCTGCCGCCGAGCCGCCGCCCCCGTCGCCGCTGTCGCCGCCCGTGCGACGCACCGCGCCGACGCTGAGGGGCGACACGGCGCGGGACGAGACGGGCAGCATCCCCTGCATCTGCCACGCCCGCCCCAGGACCTTCTCCAGCTCCCCCGACTGCGGCCCCGCTGACCCGTTCATCTGCGCCGCGATGACGCTCAGCGTGATGGCGAAGGCGCGACTCGACAGGGCGGGCCGCGCCGGCAACGGCGCCCGTGTCGCCGCCGCCGCCGCCGCCGCCGTGTGACGGACGTCGAACGTGATATCATCGCCGCGGCGCCGCACGCAGCCGAAACTGATCGACCGGCCCATGGCAGCGCACAGCGAAGAGAACCCCTCAAGCTCGACCGAGTTCAGCACCTGCGGCGCCGCACGCATCGGCTCCGCGTCGTAGTCACGCTCGACCGCTTCGCAGAACCGCCGCAGCTCCTCCAGAATCTGAGGCAGGAGCGTCTTGGCGAGGTAGTCCGCCACGCAGTCTTCCATGCTGAAGCTGCCCTCGGGCGCCCAAGCCGCCGACGCCGCGACTGCTGCGGCGGTCGAGGAGGAAGATGAAGACGGCGGCGATGAAGTCGCCTGTGTTGGGTCCTTCGAAGGCTTCGTTGGACCGCTCGCCAGCAGTGAGGCGGGGCTGCCGATGTGGCCAGCGTTGCGAGCCGCCTCCCACCCCCAGCAGGTCAGCGCTGCCCTTGCCACCACGGATGCGGCGTGCGGGTCAAGCAGGCGGCTTGCGTTCGTGCTGCGAACGCGCTCGCGGCTCAAGAGGCGGAGCAGCGCCACCGCTAGCTGTGCCTTATCGGCGCGCTGCTCGGCCGTTAAGGGCGGCGGCCCGGCCGCGGCGGCGGCTGCCTGTGCCTCCGCCTGAGCCGCGAGGAAGAGGAGCGCCGCGCGACAGCACCAGAGCCGGCCCGGATTCGTGTTCATCTTCTCACTCGTGAGCAGCAGCGCCTCTGCGATCTCGACACTCCAGGCCAGCGCGCCGCTGCCGCTGCGCTGCAGCGCAAACAAGACCTTCGGCGATACGCCGTGCCTCTTCAAGTACCCGCGCGAGTGCGGGCAGCGTGGCTGCGGCGGTATTGGAAGGGCCAGCGAGTGCGGTGGCTGGCCCGCCTCGACAAGGTGGAGGAAGGAAGCAGGAACTGGTGGCTGCGCCATTATCATGGGCACCTGCTCCTCCAAGAAAAAGTTGATGGAGCGGAAGAGGACGTGGTACGACCGGGTTCCGTTGCGATAGGCAGAGATGCTCCGGCGCACCGTGAGCAGGTGGCTGAGGATCGAATCCCTGGTAGCGTTCTCCACGGTCGGTCCGTCGGGGACGAGCCGCTCGGTCAAGAGCCGATCGCGTCGCCACGCCACCACGTCGGGCCCGGCGATTGTGGTGTGGGTCGCTTCCGGTGTGGAGTGCGCCGTGGGCTGTTGGAAGCGAGCCGATGTCGGACGGGATACCGCCGCTGCGGCTACCACGCCTGCGCGGCCGCCATCGCTTGACTGCTTCGTGGATGCCGAGGCGGCGCTGACGTCACCCTCGTCCGCGGCGGCGCTGGTCGGCGTCGCCGCAGCCCGCTTCGCAGGTCGGCCGCGACGCGCCAGCCGCTGCCCGCCCCACTTCGCCTGCTCCTCCTCACCGCCGTCCTTCTTCGGTGCGGCCGCTGCGCTGAAGTCCGCCGCACCGTCCGAAGGGGCCGTGTGATAGGCGCTGTGCTGCGCCGTCAGCGCCGCGTAAGAGACCGCGCTAACCGCGCCACGCCCTTCCGTGTGGATGCGTCGAGGGGGGAGGACGCGGCGGGCGTGTCCGACTGCGGACAGGCCGTGTGCGCACGCGGGACGTGGCGGGGGCGCGATGGCGCGCTGCGCCGCCGTCGACGCTGCCGTGGGCGCTGGCGCCTGCGGTGCTTGTGACGGCGGTGTTGGTGGTGGCGGTGGCAGTACCGCCGCCGCGCAGCCGCACCGCGTGATGGAGCGCCACATCGTGCGGCTCTTGTCGCTCTTACCCGTGTCTGCTAAACTCCACTGGGTTCCGCCACTGGGGGAGAGGATAAGAGGGGAAGGGGGCCGCCCCGTGTGTGTGTGTGTGTGTGTGGTGTTTTGTGGAAGGGTGTATTGGTGGAAGCAGGAGAGGAAGACCAGACCGTGCAGGTGCCCGTCTCGCTCGCCTTCTCTCTCTCGCCTTCAGTGGTCAGTGCAGAATGGAAGAACACACTAGCGGACACGTCTGCACGACTTCTCCTTCTTTGGTTTTCTCAGCGTACCCCACCGCGTACTTCGGCACAGCCAAAGTGCACCGCTTCCAAGCGGCTCACACAGCCTGGAGCGCGAAGCGAAGCGAGGGGGCGCGGAGGGCCCGTTCTTTATTTTAGAAGCCGCTGGAGCAGGGACTTGGGCTCCCTGTTAGAGCTCGTGTGTTTGTCTGTGCGTGTGTGTCTGTGTGTGTGTGTGTGATAGTGTTTCAGAAAGAAGAGGCCGAGGAGCGACGAACCTCTCGGGAAGTGAGAGAGGGCGCTCCGCGTTGTGCCGTCTCGCACGACGTGCCTATCCGGCTCCGTCGCTGCACCTTTCTGTATGTGTAAAGCCCGCGGTGATGTCCGCTGCCGCTTTCGCTGCGATGGTGTGGCCCGTGTGCGTGTGTGTGTGTGTGTGTGTGTGTGGAGGGGGCGTGTCATGGGAGGTGATTCGTGTACGCAGGGCCGAGGACGGGGACAAGATGAACAGGGATGGGGAAGGGGGTCGGGGGGCGGAGGCGGAGGTGGAGCTGTGCAGCTGGCCAAAAGGGCAGGAAAGGGGCGCAACACCGTCGAAGCTGTCGAGCATCGCGCAGGCTTGTGAGCACCGCATCACCACGCACGCCCACCACGATGTTGCAACTCTGGCGGAGAAGTCGAGGCTCCGAGGCGTGAGAGAGGACGACGACGAGGAGGAGGAGGGGGAGGACCGAAAGGAAGCCGTGCGGCGCATGTCCGCTGAGTCGGCCTCTCCCTTTCGCTCTGCTCGTCACCACCGACTCGCACAATGCACGTCCACGTGCGCCTGCAGCGGTGGACTTGCACCATCAAACACAGGCACACACACACACACACACACACCACTGCGCGGGCCCGCCTGCACGTGTGCACGACGCGGCCGAGGCTGGCACACGGCGGCAATGCGCCCGAGCTCCACGGTGTGCGTGCGCGTCGTCATCGTGTTTGTGTTTGCGTTCTCCAGTATCCAATACCACCCCACACGAGGGCACATATAAGCATGCACGTCAGACCGAGAGATAGTGTGTGCGTGTGTGCGTGTGTGCGTGTGTGTGTGTGTGCGTGTGTGTGTGTGTGTGTGTGTGTGTGTGTGTGTGTGTGTGCGATCGCCCACATCGAAGGAAGGGAGGGGGAAGTGCGAGAAGGACAGCCGCGCAGCGCTCGACGCAGCCCACCACGTAGGAACGCCGCCACCGACCGTGGACTCTGTGGCACTGCGCTTCCGTTGGGCGGCGGCGGCGGTGTAACCGGGTTGAGAAAAGGAGGTGGGGGGTGGCAGCGGTATCACATGCGGACACACACACGCACCCATCAGCCCCCCTCCCAACCCTTCTCACCCTCCCGGAGCGGCTTGTATTGGCTTCACAACACACAGTGCATCGAGGAACCAAGAGGATGCGCAAGAAAGACAAGGACGCGGGTGCGTCGTACATCGAGAGCGGTGCGAGGGCAGAGAATATAACGAACATAAAGTTGGCGAACCCCCAGTGACGGGCGGGGCGCGGCACGGCAGCGACGATTGGTGCGCGCCGCGGGTGGGGGGAGGGGGGAGGAACGGAGTGGAAGGGGAGGGAGGTGCCAGCTGCGCCACAGAGCAGGGGAGGTCCTCCGTCACCACCACCCCCCCACACACTCAGAAGCCACACAATACACACGGACAAGAGAAGAGAGACGCACCGCAGTGTACATGTCAACCAAGTCACAGCGCCGTGGTGGTCGACGGCGGGGAGAGGGAGGGCCACGACGCACCGTCGCGTGCATCAGCCTGACAGAGCAGGCACCACACGAGATGTGCGGGCGACGGGTGGAGCGCCGGGGTAGAAGGTCAACGGGAAGTTAGTGCCTCACTGGAAAGAAGGCAAGAGAAACAAGAAGCGAGAAGAGAGCGGTGGAGGGGGGGGGGCACAGATGCGTTCAAGACACGTACATCGATGAGGAAGACCGCCGTCGCGCGCGCGGCGTGCGGTTGCCTCGCGTGTGAGAGCCGCCACCACCACCACGCCGACGCACACGCGGTGGGGTAGGGGGGAGGGGGCCTCACTTGAAAACCGAAGCACAGAACAGAGAGTAGGGAAGCTAGCAACACTGCGTGTATGCGCGTGAAGGAGTTCAGGGGAAGCAGCAGCCACGAACAGACACACACACACACACACACACAACAAAGTCCGAGCCGCGCAGAAGGCACCTAGAGTCGTACATGAGTCACACAAGAGACAAGAAGAAGGAAGAAACTCGAGCACAGAAAGGCGAAGGCTACAGCACCTCCACCGTGGCCTTGAGCTCGGCACTGCGGTAGCCCTTGCGCTTCAGCGCAATCGTGACCACCTGCGCCCGCACACGACAGCCGCCGTTCGCGTATGACCGGTACGGGTTAAAGCCGAACACACGTAGGTCGAGCTCCCCACTCGCAAGCAGGGTCGGCGATTTGCCGGCCTGCAGCAGCTCCACCAGCAGGACCGCGTCGTCCAGGTCGCTCTCCGCCTTGCGCATCTCCGGCCGGTCGCCCTTGCCGGCGCCGCCCGTCACGCTGGGCGAGCGCAGGTTCAGCACGAGCGTCTGTCCTAGGAAGCTCAACGTCTTGGCCGACGACGACGAGGACGTGGCCGCGGCGCCGAAGAGGGAAAAGGAGCTAGAGGCAAACGGGTTCCCGCCGATCGCGGACGCGGACTCCGTCAGACCCTCACCGCCGCCGGCGCCCCCGCCGTCCCCACCGCCCAGCGCCGCCGCCGCCCCGGCCGAGCTCAGCGGCACGGCGGTGGAGGAGGCGCTGTGCACCGCGGAGCGGACACGCACAAAGTACAGCCCCTCCTCTCCCTCCTCGTCCCGCTCCCCGTCCAGCATCAGCTCGCTGCGCCGGCCCCCCGTTGCGGTGTTCGCGCGGGACTCGCTGCGCAGCGGGGCCAACGGGGGCCGCCGGCAGCGATGCAGCGTCAGCCGGAGTACCGTGTCCGCCGCCACGGTGCGGCCCACAATTGTGCGGTCAATCGCACGGAAGCGCTCTTCGTAGTTGTACGAGTGCGACTGCCGCCGCTGCTGCTCGGCAATCCACTCGTGCAGGAGGGACAGCGGGACGTGGTACAGCGCGGCGAGGTGCTGCAGCACCTCCTGCACCGGCCACTGCGTCAGCTCCAGGATGCCGAGGTGCGTGGCGATGAGGTGCTGCAGGCCGCCGTAGGGCAGCACGGGGGTCGCCGGCGCAGTAGCGGACAAGGATCCCGAAAACTTGCCCAGACCGGGCAGCCACTGCGGCGGCGGTGGCTGTGCCTGGCCACTCCCACCCGCGCCGGTGGTAGGCGACGCGGTGGCGGTCAGCTGCGTCTCGCGAGCGAGGCGCTCCTGTGCCTCCGCGAGCAGCGCTGACACCGCCGGCCACGAGATGGTGGAGACGTGGCGGCGGGCGAGCTGCGTGAGCACCTCGAGGTACCCGCGGCGCGCCTCGAGGCGGTTCAGACTGTCAAGCCGGGCCGCCTCCTCGTAGATGAGATGCCGGTGCCGCTGCAAGACCGCCTGCGGCATGTGCGAGCGCCCCGCCGACGCGTCCGTCGCGGCCTCGCGCGTCAGCGCCGCCGCCGCCATCGCCGCGGCCGCGGCCCTCGCCTCGGCTGTGTCGCCAACGGTCAGCACACCCGAGCCGACGCCGCTGCCTCTCGCGGGGGCCGGGCCACGCGTCAGCAGCAGAGGGTCCCGTGGACCACCGCCCACCCGCTTCGCCCCACCTCCGGTGGCGGCGCCACCCTTTCCAGCCAGTGCGGCGGCGAGGGCCTCGCTGCGCTGGCGACCCTGGCAGATGTCCAGCTCCATGAGCTGCTCCCGCAGGGGCCGCAGCCGCTGCAGCATCGCACAGGCGCCGTCGATGTCGCGGCTGTGCGACTGGTCCGCCTCCAGCTCCGCGCGTCGCGTGAGGAGCAGCTCGTGCTGCAGCAGCACCGCCGCGTGCTCGCCAACGCCGCTGGCCGCCGGGAGCGGCTTGCGCCGGCCCGCGCGCTTCGCTGACGTAAGCCTGTGAGCGCGGCGCGTCGGCCGACTCTGCGGCGGGGCCGGCGGCGCGGGCTCGACCGCGGCGGCGGGAGCCCCATCGAGGGCGTTCGGCGGCAGCGGCGAAACTATGTGCGCCACGGCGGCACGCGTGCGGCTCGGGCCGGACGGTGTGCACGAGTTGCCGAGCGCCGGCAGCGACGTGGACGCCGACGGGGTGCCAGCCGCGGACGCGGCGGGCTCTGTTGCGTAGGCTGACGCGCCCGCCACGCCGGTGCCAGCCTCGTGAGGGCGCAGACGCCGCGGGGACAGCTGCGGGCTGGGGCCGCGCGAGCCGGAGGCCGAAAAGCCTCCTGTGCCCCCCTCACTCGCAGCACCGCCACCGCTGCCCTTGCTGTCAGGTGCCGCCTGGGCACCGCCCTTGACAAGCGACGCAGCGGGGACGGCGGCAGGGGTAGCCGAGCCCGGGTTCGGCTGCCTCGGCGGCTTCCCAGTCGAGTCGTCACCCGTGCCGCGCAGGGAGCGCTGCAGCCCGTACAGGGCACACTCGTTGGCGAGCCCGAGCAGCCGCTGCAGTTCCAACCGCAACCGGTGCTCTTCCGCCGTCGTCTCCGTTGCCCCGGCCACAGCGCTCAAGGAGGCCTCCGCCGCGGTGAAGGTGGCGGCCCCCATCACGTGTGTCACGCTCACCACACCGCTCCGGCCAGCCGCACCCGCCCCCGCCGACGCGTCGCCGACGCCGGTGTCCGGCCTGAGCTGCACCGCCGTGCGCAGCGACGCGCGGTGCGCTGAGAGCGTGTCGGACGTGGAGCTCTCTAGCGTGCTGTTGCTCCCTTCACAGGCGGCGGTGACGCCGTCGCTGACGTCGCTGCCGCTGAGCCGGTGCAGCGGGTCGGCATCTTCGGCCGCGGCCGCGGCGTCGTCGACGGCAGGCACGCTGATGCGCAGGTAGCCGCCCGCGCTGCCCTCGCCGTCCGCGCCCCTGTGCGTGACACGCTTGGACGCGGGTGCACCGGCAGCAGCCACCGCCCCCGCGTCGTCTTGCTGCAGCTGCAGCTGTTCCCGGCTGCCCTCCCCGGTGTTCCGCTTCTCCGGGCTGCGGAGACCGCTCCACGACACGGTCAGCGTGGCGAGGTCCTCGGCCATGGCGCCGCTGAGGTGCAGCGATGACGCGCTGGTGCCCGGCAGGGCGATGCCCGAGGCCGCCGCCGCGGCCGTAATCGTTGCGCGCGCCACCTCGCGTGCGGCCGCGTCCTCGGCGGCGCTCTTGCGCAGCCGCGCCTGCTCCATCGCCGTGGCATCGCGGTTGGCGCGCTGCAGCCGTTGGTGACTCGCCCGCATCTGTCGCTCCAGGGTTGGGGTGCCGGCGCGGAGGTGCGCCAGCCGGCGCCGCTGCAGCGCCACCCAGCCCCGCGCCGTGCGGTCTCGGACCTTGTATAGCCCCACGCGCGACATGTTCTCCGCCGCCTCGAGGTCGGCGGCCGCCGCGCGACCGAGGCCGCCGCCGGCGCGGGCACCGGAGGCGCCGTGAGTGGTCGTCATGCCGATGTCGTCCGCGTCGTCCTCGTCCTCGTCACTCTCCGCGCCCGCCTCTTCAGAGAAGGCGTCCGACGAGCGGGCATCGGTGTCGCCGTCGCCGGTGTGGCGGGCCGCCGACGGGGACTCGTCTGCGTCGCCTGAACCGCCGCTGGTGCGCGCCAGGCCCCGGCTCGCCAGTGGGGGTGGGATGCCAGCCGGCTGGTACGAGCGGCTCCCCGCGCCGCTCTGCGGCCTGCGTCGCTGGCCGCTCTCGCCGGCTGCGGCCCACACGTGGCGCTTCTTGTTGTGCCGCTGGTGCCGCAGGGCGTTGCCGCCGCCCTCCGCCTCCACGCGGCGCATGATGGCGGTGAACTCACGCATATCCTTCTGCGACTGCAGCGCGGCCGCGACGCGGCGCTCGTGCAGCTGCGTGGCCGCCTCGGCAGCTGCCTTGTCGCTGTTCAGGGCCCGCTTTGGTGGCGTCGGGGTTGGTGTCGCTGGGGTGGCGGCGGGGCCCGCCGGGCTGGGCGAGGAGGACTCGGTGCCGCGCCGCGGCCGTGTCGCCGTGCCGTTCAGCGTGGCCTTGATCCAGTTCGAGGTCGGGAACAGACTCGGCGCCGCCTCCGCCGACGAGGCCACCGGCGCCACCGGAGGCGTGATGGCCCCGAGCGGCGTCGTCGTTCCCACGAAGATGGTGCCGCTCGTGTGGTTGCTCGTGCGGCAGGCGCTCTCGGCGCTGCGCCAGGACGCCTGGCGCTGTAGAAGTCCCGGGCTCCCCGGTGACGGCAGCAGGCTGTGCAGCGGAGGGTGCAACCCGAGCGTCGGCGGCCGCGGCGATGCACTCGGCAAGCGCGTCAGCGGCGTCGTCGTGTCAGCCGAGGTGGGCGTGGCCGCCACGTGCACCACCTGCGTGTCTTCCAGGACGACAACAGAACTGCTGCGGGATCGCAAGTAGGCAGCGCCGTCCTCGCTGACGCTTGTCTCCGCGGCGCCGAGCGTGAGGGGCCGCATGCGATCCTTGTACTGGGACAGCTGCCCGTGTGGCAGCTGCTGCGGGCTGCGCGCTGCCGTCGTCGGACCGGACGACCACTTCGTTGGCGTCTGTCCGGCGCCGAGGCCGCCCGACACGCGCCACGATGGCCGCGACGTCAGCGAGGACGGCGGCATTCTTGATGTCGTCGTGTCGCCGAGGAGCTTAAAGATGGTTTCGTCGACTTGGTCGTCTGCCGCCTCGGCCACGACGTGGGTGATGCTGTGGCCAGCGGCCAGGGTGGCGGCGGCGGCGTCTGGGGTCGAGTCGCAGGTGCTGCCCACGTGGACAAGGCGGCGCCGGTTGGCACGCGGGGAGGGCGACTCGGACCCATGCAGCGCGGGCACGGACGGGGTGGAAAGGTTGGTCGCGGATGGCGTGTCGCCGGCAGCGCTGGTAGCGTACTCGCCGGCATACCGCGCCGGCGCCTCAAACCGCGGCGACCCACCGTCTGAGGTGAACATGCCTGTCGATGTCACAGTGCGAAACTCTACAGAGGCGTGTGTGTGTGTGTGTGTGTGTGTGTGCGACCGCAGGGACGATGGGAGCAGGGAGGGGCCGTGAGGTCGGTCAAGCGCCAGCGGAAGAAGAAGGGTTAGGAGCGATGGTGGTGGAGCGGGTTGACAATAGGTGAGAGGTGTGTTGATGTTTGAGTGGCGGTGGTGCACGACGACGTGGAAGCGGCCACCCGCCGATCGCGCCCCTCGCCCTCATCGAGCAAGCAGACCCAACGCAGCTTGGCAGGAGTGGGGGGAGGGGAAGAAAATACGGGCTGCACTTCCGTGCGATTCACGCGAGGAAGCCGATGTGTACCCTCCCCATCCCCCTCTGCTATCCCCCTTGCCACGCTGGCCTCCATCCGCGTTGGCCTTCTTTCCGTGTTGTTCGGGGTTGTCCCACCGCGTGCAGCTGGGCTGTGCGGCCGCGGAGGGGGCGGGAGGGCTGAACGGATGACTGTACTTCCGCGGCAGCTGATCTGGGACACTCATACTCACAGCCGTCTGCGCGCGTGTGTGTGTGTGCGTTTGTCAGTCACGTACACAGGAAGAAACACATAGAAGGCACAAGAGACAGTGGAAGGCAGAGAGAGGGGGATGAGCTACTGGAGTAGGGGGGGTGGCGGTGTGGCGGTGTGGGGGTGGTGCATCGAGCAAACTGGCGCTTCGGGTTGAAGCTGCACGGCGTGCTCTCCTGTCCTCTTGTCCGCGCGTGTTCGCCAACTCTGCTCGAGTGTCAACTTGGGCAGCGCGGCCCACTCCACCACCCCCCCCTTCGCTTGACCCCCCCCCCTCCCACAGGGAGCTGCATGACGTACTCTAGGGCCCTGCGGGAGGGTCGCACTTGGGACTTGCAAGAAGAAGAAATCCAAAGCTCACCGTGAACCGAGTGAGAGAGAGAAAAAGGAGGAGGGCGTGGGAGACACGAAGGCGACGGTCCGGGCATGCGCGCTAGACGCTGAGGACGATAAGGGTGTGCCGCGAGCCGGGCCCGCCCTTGTACACACAAACAGCGGCAAGAGCGGGGGGGGGGGGGGCCGGGGGCCCGGAGGCGGCAACGACACAGCGGCGATGCGCGGATGGCGAGAACCAGAAGGAGGAGGAGGAGGAGGAGGGGGGAAAGGGAGGTGGCGAAACACTGGAGAGCGAAACACCGCGAGAGACAGATAGGAGGAGTGGACAGGATTCAAGTTGGCGCACAGGCAACACGCGGCAGCATTCATCGTTGAGACATGGAGAAGTGGAGCGCCGTAAAGCATGATGAGCGGCGGCGTTGTACGTCCGCACACTGGCGCCTCGCCCGAGGCGGGCGGACAGACGGACAGCTCAGGGCGCGGAGAGGATCATGCCTAGACAATCAGCGTGCACCTTCACGAGCGACTCCGCCATCGAGCGGGCGGCTCCGGCACCTCCTCCACCGCCCCAGTGGGGCGAGTGATGCGGAGTACTTCGATGCCGGAGGGGTGCGGACGGGTGAAGGACGAGAGCGACGGTGGGGGCCGCAGGAGCTCCACCCCCGGCGTAGGCTGCCCGCTGCTGCACAAGGCAGGGGCATCGGGCAGCATGCCAGCTGCCACGGTGCTTGCCTCACTCGCCTCCGACTCCGCATCGTCGCCAGCGGCAGGCACGGCGGCGGCACTGCTCTGCACCTGCGCCTGCAGTGCGGCTCTGCTCAGCCCCCCGCCCATTCGACTTTGCGAACCTCCCCATGCCGCGGGGGCTGCGGTGCTGGGGGTAGAGGGGAGCACGGAGGTGGCCGCAGCGGCCCCAAGCACGGCCAGAGACGGCGCGATCTCAAGCGGTGCTGCGGTCATGGCGGAGTGCGGCGGTATCGCCGTCGCCGCCGCAGTGGACTCTCGCGCAACGGGGCTGCCAAGTTGCTGCCGGTGTCGCCGGATGCTCGACTGCGACGCCGGCGCCGTGCCGCACGGCGACGCAGACGACGGCACGTGGCTGCGGTACCCCTGCGCCACGGTGACCTTCGCGTTGGAAGGGGCCGGCGCCGCCGGGTTGGGCAGCCGCTCCAGCCGCGCCCCGCTGCCACTCGGACCTGACGCCGCCGACCCTGGCGAGCCCTCGCGCGCGTGGGAGAGCTGCTGCTGTTGTTGGGGCAGCGGCAGCGACGTCGATGTTGGCGTGGCTGCCTCCTCATCGCGGGGGCCGCTGCCGACACGCACGCCGTCCCTGTCCATGAACGTGACCTGACTGGAGCTGCGCATACGCGTGGCGCTGCTGCGGAACGGCGAGCGGCCGTTCATGGAGAAGCTCAAGGAGCTGCGGCGCGACGTCGCTGACTGCCGTGAGGCCGCCATCGGCCCGCCGGTGCCACCCGCCGCCGCGCTACCGGGCGCTGCTGCGCCTGTCGACGTGGCCGCCGCGGCACGTGATCGCGGACTGAGCGAGGAGGCATACGAGGGCGAGGGCACGAGGGCGGAGACAGGCGCCTGGCCGAGCTGCTCCACCGACAGCGGACGCGTCTTGGGCAGTCGGTGATGTGGGCCAGTACCTCCATCGGTGTCCGCGGCCGCAGCGGCGGCAGAGCCCCGCGAGGACCGGCGCGGCGAGGTCGCAGAGGCAGCCGGCAGTGAGTGCATCGCCGCCGTCTCGTGGGCGGCTGCGGTGCTGCGCGAGTGCGAGGCGCCGCGCTTCCCGAAGAACATCTGTGGGACGTCGTTGGTTACGGTAGTGATGGAGGCGCGCCGCTCCGCCGCCGCTGCACGCGGGGTCTCGCCGGATCGAAAGGAATGCCGAGACGTCGAGGAGCCCGGGGTGTGGCTGTGGTGGTGCGGATGGTGGTGATCGCGAGGCGAGGGCCCGGCTGCATCGGCGTGGGGAATGAGCAGCACCTGCCGCCGCGGCTGCTCCTCCGTGGCGTGCACCCGCGGCACGCTGCTCCCCCGCCGCCCACCGGCGCCACCACCTCCGCCCTTGATGGCCGCACCAGCGATCACCGCCATCGTGGCAGCGGCGCCTGCGCTGGACGAGCGCGCGCTCGACGCGGCGAAGAGCTCCAGCCGCCGCTTCGGCTGCGGTGGTACACCGAGGTCAGCCGTTTTGAGGGAGTGGCGCGACGAGAGCGGAGGTCGGCCGTGCGATGCGGTCACCGTAGCCCCATCCGGGCCATCGAGGCTCGCCTGCCGTGCTAAGGAGTCCAGCTTCGTCAGAGACACAAGCTCGCTGCCCCCACCCACCGCCGCTGCAGCCACCGCCGCGTGGGGAGTCGAGGCGGAGCTCAGCGCCAGTGGCTTGAAAACCGCGCTCGTCTGCAGCGCAGTAGGCGACGCAGAGACGCCGGCCGCCGCTGCCGCCGTTGCCGCCACCGGGGTGGACGGCCGGGCCAGCGGCAGAGCCGGTCGGCGCTGCGACTGCCACCCACGGTGCTGCACCGGCGCCGTGGTCGGTGACGCAGATGAAGCGTATGCCGCTGCTGCTGCTGCGTGGTCAGCGAGGGGCGACTCAGTGGGCGCGGTGACGCTTTGCGGAGGGCGCAGCGGCACCGGCGACGGGGTTTGCGCCGTCGCTGCCCTCTTGAGCTTCGTGCGGAGTCCGAAGAAATACTGCGAGACGCCAGGTGGGGAGGCGGAGTGGAGCGGGTGCGCCGGTGCCCGTAGCGGCGGTACGTGCGCCGTCCGGCTGAGCTGCTGCACGGGCGGCGAGAGAGAGCTGGGTGCGGCGGCGGCCGGCTGCACGGCGGCGTTGATGCCTGGGGTCGTCATGGCATTCACGAGCACCCTGTCGGAGGGGAAGGCGGTGGCGGCCTCTTCGCCCGCGATGATGTCGACAGACGCTACATGCGGCGTATGGGCAGCGATGTTCGAGGTCACCGCGGGGGTGGCGACCACGACGTCACGCGGGGACGGGGTTGACGAGGTGCCAGACCCCGCCGCCGGCTTGGCCGTCCGCGATGGCGCGCACATCGTCGCCGGGGACAGCGGGTTCTCTAGCGGGCTGAGGAGAGCGGCGGCCCCCTCCGGCCCTAGCTTCGCGAGGTGCGTCGTGTTCACGTTGGTGCCGTCGTGCGACACGCGCTTCCCACCGAGCGCATCGGTGATGGCGGCGGTGGTGGAGGTGGAGGAGGGGAGGGAGGCGGGCGGTGTCGCCTCCCCTGTGAGCCGCGGCGGTGCAGCCGAGGCGGTGGGCGGCACCACCACCGACGTCGTGAGCCGCGACGTCATCTCGCCGGTGCGTTGGCCAGGGGTGCGGTTCACGTAGCCCGCAAGAGCGTCCGCGCCGGTCCTCGGCACGCCATCCTCTGTCTCCTCGCTGGGCCGCCGCGTGGCCGTGAGGGCTGGCGAGACGCACGCGAGGCCGTCGCCAAGGCCGCCACTGGGGTGCTTCACGAAGCGCGGTTGACCCCGGCCGTGCCGACGCTCCCGTGCGGCCACCGCCGACGCTGATGTCGCGTAGCACCATGAGGCGAGAAGGAGGAAGAGAAGCAGCACAAAGAAAAAACCGGAGAGACCGAGTGCCAGCCACCACCAAAAGTCATGAGCCACGCCGGCCGACAGGCTCGCGGCTGCGCCTGCCTTCGCAGCGGTCGCGGCCGCGGCCGTGGGGGCGGGGGTCAACGTGGCTGCTGCGGTGAGAGCGCGCACCAGCAACACGCGCGGCGGCAAACGCAACGGCATCACCGCTCGTCTCCGTTGCCGACGAGAGTTACGCCGCGCCGCGGACGGGGGACGCCTACGGACAACAACACAGGCGCGCAAAGAAGAAAGCACACAAACACGAGAGACGAGCGACACCCACCGCGCGGCGCACGGGCACACGCGACGACGTCGATCGGGCTCCCTCCTCACAGCAGGCCGTCGAGTGACGGAGTAAGGTGCGGGAGAGTAAGGCAGTGAGAGAAGGGGGCGGCGGAAGAGGGCTCTCGCACACGAGATTGAAGTGGGAGAGCGCCGCACCACACTAAAATGCGCGTTTATTGCGGCGGACGGAGGCGGCAAGGCTGTGGTTGGTGTTGCTGGTGTGGCCGATGCGCGTACACCCATTCTACGCGGATGCGCGTACGACACTCCCACACACAAAGAGATGGTGAAGACAGAAGTGAACGATGTGCTTTTTTGAGCTTTGTTTTTGTTTGTATTTTCTTGGAAACGAAGCCGTTCTACGCGGGGGGGAGGGGAAGAAGGAGGAGAACACCAACACCGAAGAAGGGGCACAAGAAGCGAAGGAGTGCGGGGTAAAGCGGGGTGAAGCCGGGGGGAGGGGGGGGTACGCAGCCACACCGCGGGTCGACACACAGACACACACGCACACCAGCGGCGATGGGAGGAGACACGGAGAGCCAGGGTAAGCCACGGAATCAACAACAACAACAACAACAACCGGACAAAATGGCGGAGTGAATCGAATGAATGAGGTGGAGAATGATGTAAAATAGGCACAGCACTTACGCAGACACACACACACAAGAGGTCTTCCCTCTTCTACGGCGCCTTGGCCAATACGGAAGCGAATGAGAACCAGCAAAACGCCACACGAGGGGGGGTTGTTTCCTTGAGAGTGTGTGTGTATGTGTGTTTCCGTGTCGGACGAGAGGAGGAGGCCGTTGATTCGGGGAGCGTCAGACGCGAAGTGACGCCCGTGACGTCCCCCACCTCGTTGTTTGCGCTAAAACACGAAGGCACTTTGCACGCACGCAACGTGCGCCTTCTCTCGGCTTTAATGTGCACCTCCTGCGAAACCTTGTCAAGGGGGGGATCTAGAAAAAAGAAGAACGTAAGAGACACTAAGGACAGATGCAGCCTGTGCGCGGACGTCGTCTGCGGTTGCGATGATGCAGCAACAAGCACACACAAACACACACAGACAGACAGACAGACACGCAGACACACACACACAGACACACGCAGAGGCGCTTAAGCACTTACACGCGGACTCGTACACGAGTAGTGGAAACTGCAGAAACGAGAAAAGGGGGCGAAAGGGACGTGGAAGGGTGAATGAGTGAAGGTCACGCCAGGACTACACGACAACGTCAAGGTAAAGACGCAACAGCAGCGAAGCAGGGCTGTGTTCGTGTATGTCTGTGTTTAGTGCGTGTGTGCGTGTGTGTGTGTGTGTGTGTGTGGCTGCCTCTTCAAAGTTTGCGCGAAGAGGGCAGTCCGAGGGACAGGGGAAGGAGGAGATCCACAATGGAATCGAGTCCCAGAGAGAGCGCGCAGATCCCGCACCCGGGGGCGCGAGAAGAGTCGAAGAAGGTGTTAAGGGACGAGAAGGAAACACACAAGAAGAAAGGCAGCCAGAAGTTAAAAAGAAGAGAACTAAGGCAGCAGCGCTGGAGGCTGC